>JAUTBT010049512.1:0-16063 GCA_032361225.1 Lepetodrilus schrolli | reverse complement strand
AAACCCGCAACATCCGTAGCGCTGAATGTTGCAGTAAACCTGCGAGCACCGGCTGGTACTGACAAGACCAAGGATGCGATGTCTACAGACATCGTATCCTATCAATATCGCGTCAGAAAGGGAACTTTCGCGAGCATTGATGCCGTGCCCCCCGGGGATGGATTTGAACCTGGAACATTGGCTCCGAAGTCCAACTGCGCTACCATCCGCCCCATTTATGACATTGCTACTCATTGCCATCCTACTGTTTTTTCGATGGAACGTTTTATTTATGACTTGTAGCGTGGTTCTGTTTAGTCATGTAACTATTAAATATATATACTTATAATTTTTCATACATATATTTAACATATTTTCCCGACTTGTATGACACACGTGAAGAAATAAACTGTTAGAATACATTTATGACACATTATAAGTGGAGACATATATTAGCTAATTTACGGTATTTGACAATGGCTCCGAGTCTCCTATCAATAGAATGCCAGTCCTTAGTATGGTCCATAATATTTATGTTTCTACTTCATATACACCAATTTATCTCACACCAGTTCATCGTTCAATAGCACAACGACTAATAAATAATATCTATTTTAAAGATATTTGCCAAATTAATTGCGAAATCATTTTGCCAAATTAATCGAATATATCTTTCTTAGCAACATTCGTAGGAGTCATGTACAATACCTAACGTATATATAGCACCATGTCGATATAAACAAAACATTTGGATATAATCTTCATATTAAAAAAAATAATCATCAAGGAATTTATTTTAAGCACGCTAAGAGACTCCAACTTATCCCTCGTCACACTAATATATCTATTCAATACATACGTATAGCCGGACATGCGGCTCTCAATGGCTGATATTTAGTCTATTTCCATATAAAATGACACCCACTTGGAATCTTTTTACTCCAACCCTTGCCAATTGCCGGCTATTTGCATTGTTTAGTCGTTCTGACCCCCAAGCCGCCAAGCTGGCATTATGACGCCCATGTGTGACAATCTGAGACTCGACTCTCTCTTATAAATTGTACCAGCAGAGAGAACATGTGTCCAATGGCCTCCGTGGTAGGCAATGGCCTCCGTGGTAGGCCATGTATGCTTGTGGTGTGTATTGAAACACTGCCAGCACTGGGTCTTCGCAACAGGAGCAGGGTTGGGGGTGCGGGACGGAGTTAGTGTGCTGTGGGGTGTTTGTATTTTATTTTATTGCCTCCTCTGGCATTATAAAATTCAACACATACTACTCTCATGAAGAATATTAATGTTCGCATTCCTGACCGATTTGTCTGCTTTTCCGACCGATTCCTGCCAATTTTGCGATATTATTGCCGGCAGTTTGGAAGACCTGTAAATGTATAGAGGATGTGGAAACATACATTGTTAAATATCGTGTATTGTTTTATATACACTATATTCATCTATTTCAAAATGTTACCCATTCAACAAAGAATGTAACAGGTAGAATATAAATAGTAGCTTGAAAGTTTTCCTGAATACTTTGTGAGTCTGAGATTTTTATATTTGCTTAACGCTTCATTGGATGATTTAAATCTAAATAACCATGGAAAATATATAAACTAAAATATTACTTTCCTATTCAATTCCTATTTTTATCAAGACTAAATATTTCAATGTTCATTGATTACTAACTTATTGCTAGCGCTTTGAGAGGCATTATTATTATTATTATTATTATTAATATTATTAAATAAAATCGAAATAACGAAATAATAATCTAAATAGTGAGAGAATAAATCAGTAAGATAATATGAAATTATCAAATCGAAATAACGAGAAAAATCAAATCAAATAACGTGTAAATAAATTCGAAACATCAAGATTTGTTTCCACGTTACAAAAATAACATCACTGGGCTTTCATACTATTGTACACTCGTAAATGTCAAAATTGTTTACTGCGTAGTGTTTTAGTGTAGTCAATGTAGAGTGGCAAACTGGGTAAAACAGGCACGTTATTTGTATGGTAACGTGTTGCAGTGTTCTTAAACATGGTGCAATTGTTCTCTGTTTATATACTTTTCAGAAGTCGAAGAGTGATTTGTGTTATTCTTAGTATAACATCCAGCAAGTGTCACGCCAGTCTCTCACAGTATAGACGCACGCTTTTATCACAAGAAAGTCAGCTTGGTTCATTGAAACTAAAACATGTGTAAATATTTCAGTAACTTGTCCATTAGTGATACGAACTCCATATTTAAAACTACCTTTCTGGAGCTCACAATAGCAATATACAAAGGACGCTTTAATGTAAACATCGCATACAGCCGCGAGATGTCGCTTGAAGAAGTACACATATTCATGTATTTCAACTACGCATGCGCCACCATGGATTCCGCTTTGTGGCAATGTATCCTAAACATGGTATATATATTGATACGTGCAAGTGTATTCATGTAACGGGATTACGTATGGCGCGACGGTTACTTGGGACTAGCTGTCGAGTGAGAATACATATGCATGTGAATGTAGGCGTCACTTACCTTCGTCGCCATTAATGTGCTCACAAGAATTTTTTAAAGTAAACTTTGAACGTTTTGAACTCAGTGGATAAAATAATAATTAAAATTTAAAGTAAACTTTTATCTAATCCGTCCACGTAAAAAGTGTACACGTTTTACGTGAATTAAAAATAATCAGAAACCTTTGTAGTAGGCGGGAATTTTTACTAGTTTCTTTACGACGCACCGAGGGCTAGTATCACATGGTAATTGTGTCACTACAATTGTTGAAAATCAGTAAATTGATTTAATATTGATATATCGTTTATATATCATGTAAATACCACTTTGAAGTCCGTGAAACATATTATAATGCTTACTGTGATAATCAACATCGGGAATAAGTCTAGGTGTTGTGACTTATAACAGCATAGCTACGGTAGTACAATGAAAGCGTGCATATTATTCAGTTACAAAGAGTTTTTGATCATATCTTTAGGTTTCTGGTGTTTTGCTCAGACTGCTCTTCGTTCTTGGCAGCTAGCATTGTCATGTTTATTACAAAGACCCTCGAACACGCTCCACTCATTGATTGAGTAAACGTTTCTCAAATTCGCGAGGTAACCTCATCTTCATCGACATAATTTACAACCAGACATCTCATTCAATTAAGACCGGACAGACTAATGATTCTCTCTACTTCGACGAAAACCACAACTAGCGGAAATAGTCCGAGAATACGTCGCGTTTCCGGTAAGGTGGTTCTTCTGCGAGAAATGCACGTTCATTTTGCTGGGCTTTTCACTAAGTCACACATCAATACATTTATCTCTCTGTTTTCCTTGTGATACATTGATAACCAGTCTTTCACGCAATAGCTTCTACACCGGCCAATAATTGATCAGATCCGGTGGTTTTAGGTTCGCGATCAGCTCCGCACACAAACTAACCAATCAATGAAGTCGTTATAAACGAAGGACTGAGTTTCATCTTATAGGCGTGTAATAACCACCCGTATGCCGCACGTGATTCGTGTATGACGTGCTGTTAAATTCGTATTCTTGCACATTTTTTTTCATTTGTATTTATTGTGATAAAGTTTAAAGACGAATGTGTCAATTAAAAATAGGACGCCATTATAGAAAAATAGAATTTTCTTAATACCGGTATTGTTTATACACAAAAGAACAGATTGCTTGCTTTTCAAACGCGACAATGTCTAATGCGTTATTATTTAAAAAAATCTTATAATAAAAACAGATTATTGGTGAAGTACTCGAATATTGCTGAAGATAACATGTTTATAGAAATCATTAACAACGATTATTGTATTATTTTTTTTGTATTATAAGACTGCTATAGAAAAGAATATATTTTTTAAAAACATCATTGTTCAATGTGACAAACCTTTTTGAGGTTAAACCAGATAACTATACGTCTAGACACATGATTTTATTGTAGGTCATGAAAATGTTATGATTATGAAAATGAACGCTAGGCCACCCATTGGACCACCCATAGCCGGTCGATCAGAAACTGACACACGATTTTGACATCTAAACAGCATTTGACTCTTTCTAGTATCTGCTCAACACTTTGCCACTGACCACAGACGCAGCTCT
This sequence comes from Lepetodrilus schrolli, assembly GCA_032361225.1. NCBI lineage: Eukaryota > Metazoa > Mollusca > Gastropoda > Lepetellida > Lepetodrilidae > Lepetodrilus > Lepetodrilus schrolli. The sequence goes on along the minus strand of JAUTBT010049512.1, from coordinate 11,971 downwards.
TGTCAAAACAATCAAAGTCTATACCAGACTGTTGAATAAATATTGATACCTGTTCGCACAATTGTGCCACGTTAAAAGAAAGTACTAACTCTGACCACTAGATCATGACCATCCCTCAACCATCGCCGTATCACTTACAGACATCACTATAATATGTTTTATAATCACCTGCTTGAAGGCTGGGAACATCGACTGTGACACAAAGTCCGACAAAGGCGAGATGATGTCGCTAAGTTTACAATCACCAGATATCAAACAATTCCATAGAAAAAAAAGTGACATTTATCGGTAATATACCACGTAATCTTACAGCTTTTGGTGGGATAGAATACACCAACAATGTTAAACACCGACTAAGACATGCCAAGCCTCGTTTGTTTGGAAAGCTCACAGAATATTCGTCTTGTCATTATCTTCAGTCAACAGTAATTCCGGGAGTGAAATTGGGCACCGGCCTCTTGGTGTTAGATCAACTGTCGTCATTGCTTCCTGGGATGAGGTGCAAACACTTGGAGAATGGTATGTCTGTGGAACATGTGGTATTCTCTACCGTGTATCATACTATATTATGAGATTGGCGTGTATGGTTCTGTTATATTCTACAGTGTATCATGCAATATGAGCTTGGCATATATGGTTCTGTTCTATCTGACTGCGTATGATATCGAAGGGAAACCTACGACTAGGTTTAAGAATGCATGTAAACATTGTATTTTTGCTAAAAATGGTTGTCACCCCTAAACTATATTTGCTATTAGTTGTCATGTTTTACTAAACTATATTTGCTATTACTTGTCATGTTTTACTAAACTATATTTGTTATCACTTGTTATGTTTTACTAAACTATATTTGCTATTACTTGTCATGTCTTCAGATTATTTATTTTTCGTAAATAAATTAAGTGTTTTTATCATATTCGAACCATGCTATCGGTGGATACTAATTTGGTTTAAGTAATAATTAATTTCTGATGTTTGTTTTGGTGCCTAAAATAGTAAGGATGGGCATTTTCCATAATGCCAAAAATGCGTTAAACATAACAATTTATGTATACAGGTATATTCACTTCCCAACAATTTTTCACACTAACGGGAAGCATATAAAATTGAAGCTTGAGTGGTATTAGAACAACGCTCTCCAGCTCCATGCTGTGAGACACATGCGTCCCAAGGAGGGACCAGTCTGCCAAAATCAGCTAAGCTGGAAGGCGACTGTCAAAGCAGTAAACACCACCGATATTAAAAACTGACTTAGGGGGTGACCATCCTTATTAGCAAAGATACATGAGTACGTTGCTCCCTACTGTCAAATAAACGGGGCGTATAAACGGAGCTATATGTATATCAGAGCAAACAATACTGTCTAAGATTCTAATGCAAGTGGCATGTTATACTACTGCCTAGGTTACTTCTTACTACTATTTATTATTCATCTTCTTCGTCTTCTTTTCTATCTGTCTCATATGTTTCTAACCATGTCCTGTTACCTATGTATTTCTCTTGATTAATTCTATTAATTATATATTTCTCCATAACCTCTCTTTTCCCCTCTCTCTCTCTCTCTCTCTCTCTCTCTCTCTCTCCCTCTCTCTCCCTCTCTCCCTCTCTCCCCTCTCTCTCTCTCCCCCTCTCCCTCTCCCTCTCGCTCTCTCTATATCTCTTTCTTTCTCTCTCTCTTTCTCTCTCCCTCACTCTCCCTCTCGCTCTCTCTCTATCTCTCTCTTTCTCGCTCTCTCTCTCTCTCTCTCTCTCTCTTTCTCTCTCTCTCTCTCCCCCATTCCTACTCTCTCCCTCTCTCTTTCTCTCAAATTATTTCTCTCGGTCTATATTGCCACTTTAACAATTTGTTACAAATTAATAAAACTATTTCAAGTTCGGAAAGGAAATGAAGGAAACTAATACTGTTGCTCGTTCTTATTTTGTTCTACTTTAAATAATTGATGTCAGCGATATACTTCAAGCAATAATCTGCACGTTATATCCTCACAGAATGGCATCCCTGAGTCGCGTGCTTACACACTCACGTAAATTATCAATAAACCCATTTAGCAGAAAATCCATCCCATTTAGATCAAATAATACAATTCTCCATATCAGATACTTCTTGGTTGGGAAAATACGTTCCATTTCTGTTTGTTTAGTGAAACAACTGTGCCCAACAGTAGAATCACACTAATGTTTCCTTACATCAGCTGTCAAAGAAAGTACACATAGATAATGTACATTATTAGATTCCATGTCAATGTCACTACGTAATCAATAGCTGTTGGGCATATACGATATGCAGAACGCATTTGTCCCAGTTTTCTAGCATTGTACATGTCTGATAGACAAGCTATACGTCGTACACAGTATAACTATTTCAAGTACATGACGTAGATTCAGTTATAAGCATGTTCTTAATTGAAAATAGTTAAACATATCAATAATTATCTGCTTGTTGTATAATGGGACTTTAGAAATTGACATTTACATACACGATAGATAGGTTTTTATGATAATAATCTACTGTACAATATCTGTAATAATTTCGGAATAAATAATTTAATAAGACTATAATCAATAGACAGGTTCCGGAAACAGATTAAAAGATGAAATTTCTATCGGTCAGTTTTGGTTAATTTCTGTTATAGCAATTCTGATATTATAATTATATACTCTTGCTAAGCACCCTTAAATTATTTGCTATTAAGTGTCATGTTTTACTGAAAAACAGGCATGAGACCGTGTTCTTTAGATTAATATCTCTTTCGTAAATATATTAAGTGATTTTATCACATTGCGAACAATGCTATCGGTGGATACTATTTTGGCTTAGGTAGGGATTGATTGCTGGTGTTTGCAATGATGTCAAAATGGTAAGAATTGGTATTTTGAAAACATGCATTACCCAGTATGCCAAAAATGCGTTAAATATAATAATTATACAGCTATATTCACCTCTCAACGTTTTCATACTAAAGGATACCTAATATACTGGAAACTCAAGGCATTAGAAAGTAACCTAGGGAGCGGTAATCATTACTAGGATGGGTAGATTTACTGACATACATTGAAATATATGTACTATAAAACAAACAAAAAATGTCTTTGATGATTCAATTTCAATGCATTTTTGTAGATACATATTTGTTAGTACTATTAGCAAGGGTATATTAATAACTTATAACTCAGTCTATTTTTTATTTTTTTTTTATCTTAAACATATTTTTTTAATGATAATGATTGACTAAAGAATACAAAATAGTTATTAAAATAATTGCCTTTTAAAAATTACAATGGTCCATTTTGAATACGATATTTTCATTGATGTTGAACAATATATGTCCGGTATATATGTATAATAGACATGTGACACTCTAGAGTGAAACTACTTGGGTAGATTTAAATTAATTCAAGACCAATCAAATATGAACTTTTTTCTATAATCTAGCTGTTTTATTATCTAATCTCATTAAACTGATCGCTTAAATAGTATGCATATACGGATGCTTGTATAATGTACATCCACCTTATTTATTTATGTATGTATGCATATTTATGTAGTTACACGTGACCATGTTATTTTGAAATGTTATGTATTATTATTATGTATATTCTTTTGTGCCACCGTGGTGGAGAATAAAGATTGACTTGACTTGACTTGGTAGACATGTTCAAGTCACGGTATGCTTGTTCATCTTACGACCGAACTTTTCATGTTACGGCAGGACTGTTCATGTCACAGGACTGTTCACGTCCGCATACCGTTCCTTCTCCCATGATGTGTGGATTTATACACAGTCTGCATACAGTATTCATGTTATGACTTGATATCATGGCAGGACTATTCGTGTCGCAGTAGGACTGTTCCTCTTACGACCGGACTGTTCATGTCACGGTAGGACTGTTCATGTCACGGCTGGACTGTTCATCTCAATACGCTCAACAACTGTTCTATATATACTGAAAACAAATGATGCGTAATAATTAAGATATGAAATACAATATTATATTTAGATCTTGTACATTTGAAATGACTGAAATAGTTCAGGCAGTTCAGATTTGGTTGAGAGATATACATACAGTTCGAATTTAAGGGGGTCCTGCAGTGATAAAGGTATCTGTGTGACCTGAAAATTACGAATTTGACAACCATTAACATTATGCCTATGGAGAATGACGAGCTCGGTCATTCATTGCATGGTAACGCAGCAATGACGAATACATTATGAATGAAAATTCTCCATGTACTATAATAGTAAATACATTATATTTGATTAATAAAAAGTACTTGTACATTTGAGATGACTGAAATAGTTCAGGCAGTTCACGCTTGGTTGAGAGCTATACATAAGACGTCTGTGGTTAGAGGATAGGGTCATAACGCCTGATTACGCTAAAACTACTTTCTTTACGATAACTGTCGAGGCTCAGATGTAACTTGGAGACGAAGAGAGGAACATGTCTGAAGCTCCGCTGCCTGAAGCTCCGCTGCTCCGCTGCCTGTTATGGAAGATTCTGATGGTAGCGACCCAATGACGAGTGGAGAGTATGCTGACACCATGGGCAATCCTAGCGAAGTTTCCTGACTGTGATAATGAACACTTATGTTGACATAGTTCTTCGTTCTGAAATGTTCAGTGATATTTGAACACACTATAGTCCATTCTATGATGTTTAAATGCATGCTACTTATTCTTGTCATGACTGTGCTAGAAGTAGTCAGTCATTCATACATGTACATTCTTAGAATAAATGTTGCTTTAGTCCATCTTTCTTATTTTTATTGTTGTTCTTTTGTGTCAGAGAACGGACTCGGCCCATTCACAGAATATGTTGGAGATGTTGATGTTGTTGTTGTTGTTGATGTTGTGGTGGCGGAAGGGTGGAGAGAGGAGGAGGGAGGGAGGGGAAGGGGAAACACACGTGCGCTCGATAGGCAATAGATGTTGTTGTCGTAGCCATTTTCAAAAATGGTGGCACTTCCGGACATCCATTTCAAAATGGCGGTACTTGCGGACAGTTTTTCAAAATGGCGGTACTTCCGGTCAGTTTTTCACAATGGTGGTACTTCCGGTCATCATCGGGAATTTCCGGCATGACCGGAAACCAGGTGAGCCGGATGTGACGCCATCTTGGAAATGGTCCCCCATATAGACATGTTATACTATTCGCGATGTACTTACTATGTAGCTACCGTAATACCCTATACCTATATCGTTTTCTGTTACTATATATCTATAGTTCATCATATCTACATGTATGCTACTTTGTATTTAGTATTAATTTCAAAATTAGAATCTTCATATATTTAGGCCCCTAGATCCGAAAATAAACCCTAGAAATGTCAAATAATATATGTGTTGTTCTTCTGTAAGGTAAATTAAATACAGCTACCAACCATATAATGACCAGTGGTCGCAAAATCACATGAAAACGGAACCATATACAATGTTAATTACATGAATCTGATCAAACCCTGACACACTAACCAGTGTCATATAACATGCAGCTGGATTATGCAACAATAATACATTGACATGTGTTTATATAAACATACACGCTGAATAAAACATACCTTGAAAATTAGCTTGGAAACAATCGTAATGCCCTAATGCTATTACAATATTAATGTTTCATCATCGGATAACATGATTATTGTATACGTTATTTTTGTCGATCACATAATTATTTCCCCTCACATTCTGTAATAGATTAGTTAATAATTGGTTCTATTATCATGATAATAGAATACAACTAATAAATTCATGATTTAAAATATTGGCATTTTTATTAGAATGATTTAAAATATAGGAATAATGATTAGATTGATTATGATTAGAAAATTGTGTTCCTGTGTGAAGGGCTTCATTTAACATTTTAACGTCAAATTTTTAAAGTATCAGACATTGAGAATATCTGGAACATTATTGAAACATATATTAAATGAAATAAAAAGATGATAGAGACATAATTCTCATGACATAATACATATTCAAATGTACAGGTAAAATACGTTTAACCATGAACTGTAAAAAAAACACCACGTTATTGTATGCATTTAATATGTGTCGAACACTTTAATAGCAAACTTCAAAATGGATTGTGAAACGGAAAGTTGTACAGTGGAATCTGGAATCACTTATTTATATAGTAACCATGGTAATCGACCAGGAATTAACAATAACCATGGCATCTGATCAGGGAAGCCTATCAACAGTACTTGCAATACAATATTTGCGCACTCGTGGAGTGAATGATTTCTTGCTCAGTGACAGAAGGAATCTTTCACCCATACGCTGGCAGAGGGCTCTTTAGGGTGTCTCTGGTTGCCTCCAGCATCGACAGGGTTAACCAGTTTGCTAATTTCTGGAAAAACACATACCGGTTCCTATAAACAAACGGGAAATGGTATTATGATTATCTCAGAATCTTTTTTTTTCTTTCAAACAGGAATCCATAATCATTTTCAAAAGTATGGGGAAATTAAATTAATATAAAGCCATAGCTATTTGATTCACTGGTTTATGGTTTATTTTTATTATATTCCGCCGACAGAAAATTGTTATATACATGGTGAAGGAACAAGTCGTATAAACCATCAGTGGAAATGAACAAGAAGGCAATGGTTGACACCAAGTCGACGCCAATTTCATTGGTTACTGGTAAATATATACATGTATATATAACAAAAATCGCATTTATAACAATTATTAGTATTGTCAAACGGAGCAGGTGGTAGTGCGGTGGTGGAACGTTGGACTTCAGAGCCAAAGGTTCCAGGTTCAAATTCCGCCCCGGCATCATTGTTCGCGAAAGTTACCTTTCTGAGGCGATATTGATGGGATGCGCTGTCTGTAGAGTGTCAATACAGTTATCACCCTTGGTCTTGTCAGTACCAGCCGGTGCTCGGAGGTTTACTCCAACCTTTCCTCATGCCCTAAACTGACATGCCGTGATATTAAGTGAAAGAATCTTGAAAGCGGCTCTAAACCCCAATTCAAAAATAAATACATGAAAAAAGCATTACTTTGAAAATAAGTGTGCATTGAAAATCTGAACAATTTAGTGTTTATTGGCAATTATATGATAAATTATATTTATTTTCTATCAGCCGACCATTCAAAATATCAAATAATATAAAATTTTCAGTCACATTAGCCACAAAAAGGGCCGAACTCGGAAAAATTCCAACAGAAATGGTTTTAATGGTTTTGAATAAAGTAAACATTCATGGTCTACACAAAAACAAATAATATTGGAATTGATCATTATATAGACTTCTTTGTGGCTTTATTTTACATAAATATAGCTTAATAAGAATACTCTATAGTACTACTATATGTATACAAACTAAGCTAAAAGAAATAGAATGGCTGCCAAATCCAAAATGGCCGCCATACTACGAATTTCGAATAAATGAGTAGTTATGATGAAATAATGTAACTACTCCAAGAGTATGCTCGAGAAACACATTTATATCACAAAGAAACGACTAAATGCTATCACTATTATCATTCCATATACAAAATTAAATAGTAAATCACTGTATACTGCTCAAAGGTATTTAAGCAAAGTTTACAAGTATGCTAATTTCACGTGTGTAAAACTGTAACTGAGTTCAATGATTTGACATTTCATTCGATGTTCATGTTGTATGCTGATATTCTGACATCATCATGATAAATTATTGAAATGGTACGTAAAAATGTAAGAATGTGTGTATATTAGTCATCTATATTGCATTCTTTTAGACCCAAACCTACTGAATTATGATGAGCTAGCAATAATAAATATATATATTTACAAATCACCGAAATCCCAAATTATTACCAAAATCTTGTTCACATCATAATTAGTCGCTGAGTTATGGTACTTTGAAAATGGTAGGGGTCATCTCAAAATTACATATTTGATGATACTTCTGCGTAAAGTAAGTTCTACAAGATTTCTTTCAAAACTATTTAAAATATAACATACCAAATTGTATTATTATAGCATAGCATGCATTTCAAAATACTAATTTCGACAATATATGCGTAAAATATGTTCTATAACATATAGTTCTATTATGAAAAGGTTTTATATAGCTTTGTCTTATATTCTTCAAAGTGGAAATTATCTGTTAACACCAATATAGTGTAAACACCATCATTAGTCATGGAGTTATGCTAGTTTGAACATGGTGTGGTGCATAAACAATATCAACTTGGACGAAGTATGAGTAACACATCAGTTGTTAATGTCATGATATGAACATGATATTAATGTTACCAAGTATAATACACTTTGTAGGATATAACTAAGTACTAATTTAAAACTTTTCATTACATACATATATGTTATTTAACATAATTTACGAATATTTTGTCGAAATTTGGTATTTTGAGATGTACCCCCACACTGTATACTAGTATACCTCGGCAACTAATCAAGATATGAAAACGATATTGGGGCTGTAAGTGGGTCACGTTTATTTTTAGAATTTCCACGAATTACCCATAATGTACCATGTTCCGGTGATAGCCAAACACAAGTACTAGGCTTTGGGTTGACTAAACTCCAGATAAAATCTGAATAAGCCATTATACGGATCGTGTGCTTAAAATTCTGTTCAAATCAGAGATGAATCATGTTGTTCAGCATGGTCCACACGTGATAGGTTGGGATACAACGTAAGGTATGTAAATAAAGCAACAGCCACGCACATGTCACCGTGTAGGTTATCCCCAGAATATTGAAACCGGATACGCTAAAAATAGAATTTGACCCACATATACGCGCTATTGGTGTTAGCAGATAGCCTACACTTTGTAGAACATAACACAGAGCTATATAGAACCATTTCATATTACAAGTATATATTATAGAACATAAATTAACCAAGCTGTCATTCGACTCGTAGCCTTACAAATGCAAGAAATTAGCATTTGAAGCGCTAGTTGTTGTACTAATGAAGTGGAATTACCATCTATAACCAATCACTGGCCAGTAAATCACACATATTGTGAACTGACAGTTTCGTAACGACAAATTCCAATGCATTAGCACTGTATAAACTGTAAGTCAATAGCTTTTATAATTGATTTTGTAAATTATCACAATTTATTATATCATCTATAGACGACGGTTCCTGAAATCCAGAAATTTGTGATGTCATTGCTGTTGATATCGCTTGAACCAATTATTTGATTGTTCTACCATTGTGATAGTATCACTACCACTGTGATGTCATAACATTGCTATGAAGTCCTAGTGCAAATGCACAGCAGCCTAAACATTGATTTTACAGTTAAAGCTTCATGATGTGTCATTTTTCTTCTTAAATGACTTGAAAATGGTATTGGGTGACAAATAGAATCTCACCCTCGTGTCTTGGAATATCAAATATATCAACATTCATCGATGAAAGTAATTAAATCCTCGGCAAAGCCTCGGATTTAAAAACCTTCACAACTCGTGTTGATATAGTTGATATTCCAAGACACTTGGGTGAGATTCTCTATTTATCGACGTCGTGCGAAGACACCATTCGAAGATTGTATGGTCTCCCACCACGTATGTTGCATAAACATAGTATAAATCACGTGTATGTTGGGGATTGCCACCAGAATTTTGGAATATATACTTTGGAATTACTATAATATCATTAGATGTCTGCAATAGAATTCATTGTTCTAAATGTACATAACATCTAATAGATTTCGTGTGTTAATCACATTGTCATGCAGAAGTAAATTTTGTCGAAGTCTATTGAGAACTACGAGGAATGTTTCTCTCTATTAAGCTTCTGTTCAGAGGTCTTCCGTAGGAAATACGTATAGAGTTATCTTCCCTAGGAAAGGTACAATCAGCCAACATCGGGCTACTTCCGCTTTGTTCCAGGATATACTGTGAGGTAGTCCCGTTGGTTCTTGTCTTGGCCATTAGTTTAGGCCTAATCCTAAATGCCCAATCAAAATACGTGTTGGAATTGGAACGTATCAAGCAAATTCAACAGTCTTTGTAGTGACAACTCTGTTTTATCAAATCATAAAGACGTCTACATATCCACCTGACCATTCTATTTATCTTTATTTGAAATCCAGATTTTCATCGGTCATATTGTATTAAGTTTACGTTATACTTGATTGCATATCTGGATGGATTGGATAACGGTTTAGTTTACCACAGCACACGGCAGCTTTGACGGTTTTCCTGAAAGGTCGGTACACCAGCAGGTAATACGGTAGTTTTATAACGTTGAAGAAGAAGTACACGAGGTATGCGAGAGGGTATCCAATTTGTTGAAACCGACCAGACCTCGCGACATGTTGCGGAATGAAAGACAATAAGTTCAGAGCCGTGGCGATGCAAATAAGTATAGATAGTCTGAGTTTGCGTTTGGTTATCGCAGAAAGTGTTTTACGAAACTGGTAAAGTTTGAACTGACACCAGACGGTGATGGCGGCTGGGATTAAGAAAGCATTTAGCTGGACCAAAATACCCACCCAGAAGTTCTTGATGGTATAGGTTGGCAGAAATAAGAACAACCCTTCGTCCACGTAGAAAGATTTGTCTACGTAATAACACAATGAATAGGAGATCACTTCCCAAACCAACAGAATCACTGATGTTGTAATGACGTATTTCCATGACGAGGCAATTTTCCTGTGTAGTTGCCATTTACATATGGCAATATAGATGTTAAATGTAGACAAAGTCAGCATGTGGAGCGATAACGATGCAAACAGTGAATAGATAAAGAAGAGTAGTCTACTGTCGCCACTGAAAGTTTGGAAACGATAAATCAGCGGCATTGTCTCACACACAAAATCAGCGAAGCATTGAGAACCAAGAAAGACAGAGGTGTTCAACTCAATTGTTCTTGTTTTGAATATGATCAACATGAGGACGGCATCCTCCAGTGCACCTAACATCAAGACTGATACAACCAACGTCATCAACTTAGAGTTTTTCGGGACATTGATAGCAGGACTCAAAGTTGATACGACGTCAGTAGAGTTGTACAAGAACGTCCAATTTCTGGATAGTTGAGTTGTCACATCCCAGAAGGTTGACATGTTTTCAGTTGATTCGAACCCGACGCTCCATTCGGTTTGTCGAGTTGCTTCTTCCCCGGCAAACGCATCTGTGGCCATTGTAACGTTTTGCCCCTGTGTCTGATAACCTTCCAAGAACAGAAACATTACTAACAACCTGATGTACCTAACACACTCCACCATCGTCGAATCCTAATTGTGTTAGCTAGGATTTCGTTCAGCCTATTTATACTGCATAATGCGATATGGCTCTGTTTTAGTTGTCATATAATTCCTAAGTAATACAAAGCAAGACCTTATTATAAAAGCAAGCCGGAAGGTGTGAAACTAGAGTATCAGGGCCCCATTGCTGCAGTCGTAGCTACAATTGATTGTAAGTCAAATTACATGTATATGGAACCGTTACAAGTGTAAATCCATTGCACGAAACACTTGTATCGCCACAATACTTGATAATCCGGTTAGGTAAAATTATTACAGTGATAAAAGTGGTTTGTGCGAACAGAATACACTTGTAGCGGGTCACTAAAATTTTACTTACAATCAATTGTAGCTACAGCGTTTGTGAGCAACTGGGCCCAGCTGCATTTATATACCTGACACAAGACAGGGTAACAATGAATGTGTAATTATTTTATCTTACTAGTATTCTACACAATCATGTCATAAGAACGCCCATGTCATTATTTGTATAATTGGTAAGCGTATTTAGTGTACGTCTATTTTGATAGCGGTTATTTTATTACACTACCGGGTAATTAATCACATACGTCATTACTGTTCTCAGTTATCTAACTTTTCATATATATATATATATACTGAGTCAAACTAAAAACTTCACAGTCATATATTGAATGATATATCAAATAAAGGACCCAGGAATGATGTATTGAGGTTATCGGTTATTTGTTAGGGTCGGTGGGATGAACTTTGAGTGATCGAGCTGG
>JAUTBT010049501.1:0-16063 GCA_032361225.1 Lepetodrilus schrolli | reverse complement strand
CCTGCCCTAAACTGACAAGTCGTGATATAAGTGAAAGAATCTTGAAAGCGACTTAAAACCCCAATCCAAAAAAAATATACAGTAGATATCCAACACGTATATTAAATAATAGTCAATATTCACTAAGTGCATGCAAGTCAGCCACAGCTGTTTTGAAACGTTCATAAAATATATAGCGATTATTAACCGAGTGTCTTTAGATATGTCCATATCCTGCACTTAGGGATAATCTTTGTATTAGACGAGGTTAATAATCTCTTTATCATCTAACGTCAAGCTTAAATACTTCTCTATAAGAAGAATGTCCTTGTTCTCTAAGATTATCCCTGTGCAGGATATAGGCAGGATATAGATATCTAAAGACGCTCGGTTAATCTATATCTATCTATGTACAGGACCTACACATGTTATAAAGTCAATCTGAAATAAAATATTGTTGTCTATAGCCGCCTGAAAATCTTCACAAAATGAGCATGTCCATCTATATGCATAACACAGCACATAAGACTCCAAAGAACACATTTCTTAAACAACGTTAAACGTATCATAGCTATTTTGAAGCGTTCATAAAATGACCAGTCTCTAAGGTTACGACATTTGTTTTACTACGATTGATTTGATGTTCAATTCGAAGCTTTATTCATAAATCCCGATGCAAAATTTTAGTGATCATGAAATCATACTCAAAAATAATGTGTAGGCTCGAACCCGCGTACATTTCTCACTCGACAAATTGAACAAATAAATTATCAAACATAGAATACTATTTTTTTATATATTTTTTTTTTATATTGTTTTATTTATGTATTTAAAAATATTATCACTAGATATAGATATCTAACCCAAATAATATGTTTTTTTAAATAACATTACTATTTTTTTTCTAAAACAAAATAATGGCCTGCTTAAAGTGCCTGTGATTTGACTTACAATCAATTGTATAGCTCCACGTGTTCTGAGGCCCGTTGCACAACACAGTTGTAGCTACAATTGATTGTAAACCAGTGTTGGACTGCATGAAGGGAAGATACAGCATCAGTAACATTTGATATTTATTAAATAAAATGAGTTCCTTTTCCAATTAGCAATGGTCATAATGGCAATGTCTGTTACGTCGTCTTCTAACAACCACACACACGATGACGAGAGCAATAAACACACACACGCCCACTACCCCACTGGATATGTAGATCGTCCTACCTGAAACAAGAACAAATTAAGTCTATAAGCTGTGGTCCTTGTCAAAGACGTTACATGGCATTTCTTTTCGAATTTCTTTTTATGCTTTAAAAAAAAATTCATAATGTATTTTGGAAATTGAAATGAAACCATAATGTTAAACAAAAACGAAAAAAATAATACAGCGAAACGTCCTTGATAGACTAGGTTAGAACTTTCTTTATTCATTAAAAATAGCACGTTATGAAAGTCGCGTATTACACTCTCAGGATGCAATGTCATGCAGACTCCAGGAAGTCTTCAATGGATTGCAGACGTATTGCAATTGGAAGAAGAATGACACAAGACTCAGAGAAAACATCCCCCTCAAAATGAATGCCATGTTTTTACTATATATCCCCGAAGATGTCGTGTTAAGTTTTGAAACGTTCATCTGTTCATTGATTATTAACTCGTGGGGGTTGAGAGAGAGAGAGAGAGAGAGAGAGAGAGAGAGAGGGGGGAGGAGGAGAGATAGAGCGGGGGAATATAGAAGAGACACAGAGTGAGAGAAGAGTGGGTGTGCGCGAGCGCGCGTGTGTGTGTAGGTGAGGGAAGAAATGAAGATAGAGGGAGATAAACAGAGACGCACAAACTGAGAATAATATGACGGGCGTTGTTATTATTTTAACCCTGAAATAGTCACAGAGAGAGAGAGAGAGAGAGAGAGAGAGAGAGAGAGAGAGAGGGATAAGGAAAACGGAGTTTATTCGGAAATTAAACAAATGCATTGTATATAATCCTATATTGGCATACTTACTTGAACTGCTATACTGATCGTATCTTAGCTTAATCCTAGATTGTGTATTTGTAGCCGCGGTATACTTGACATAGAGATATCTTCCTGAGCTGTAAACGGTGCTCATGGACAGACCACAAAATCTGCCGAGGCGTCTAGATGAGCTATCTATGCCTGAAATAATATTTATGGCATTCCAGTGTGATAGTCAAACATTTGGATAGAGGAGGTTGTCCAGGCTGAATTGGGTTTGAAATAGAATCTGACATGCAGGTATTACTTGTATAAAAATACAACGTCGTGATTAATGTGTCAACACGCTTCGAGAGCAATATTTCGGATCAGATAAGAAATTTAGATGTACCAATCGACTGTCAATTAAAGCTGTTTGATAATCTTATTCAACCTATATTGATTTATGCATCGGAGGTATGGGGATTGTAAAATATTACTATGTTAGAACGTGTTCACTTAAAATTTTGTAAATATATTTCGAATGTAAAACAGTCGACGCCCGATTTTATGGTGTATGGCGAATTGGGGAGATATCCGCTTGAGATGTTAGTTAAAGTCAGAATGGTTTCATACTGGGGGAAACTTCCTAATGCAAATAATAAGTTATGTCATGTCATGTACAATATCATGTATAATCTGCAAATATCTAATGCAGGCTCTAAGCTTGCTCTATTACGTAATGTAAAACAGATCAAACAGGATACTGGAATGTTGTTTATATGGATATCTCAAAATGTGACCAGCGTAAATGTTTTGAAGAGCAATGTAAAACCTGTCCTTATCGATCAATTTAAACAGACCTGGTACAGATCGGCCAGTAATTCACCAAAAGGTGAATACTATGTAATGTATAAGCAATTACTCAAGTTAGAACCCTATTTACTTTTTATTACAGTCAAATTATCGTCATTGGATAACCAAACTAAGAACGTCTAACCATCGACTACCCATTGAAACAGGCCGGTGGCATAATATTGATAAAGAAAACGAATATGTACCTTTTGCAACAATGCTGTTTACGATGAATTACACTTTTTATTATTCTGTTCATCATTAAATGTATACAGAAATGCTACCCTGCCAGAATACTTTTGTAAATATCCCAATATTAATAAATTTTTAAATATTATGAAATGTGATTAATGACAGGCTTGCGCATGTGGTGGTTAGCATATGCCTGAAAATCATGGTGTTCCACGTCCATGTTGGAACAAAAATGGTGTTAAGTTTATGTGGGTAAAACTAGGCCCCTTTTCTATCTCTTCGCAAAGTTTCAACCATAAAACCTTCGAAATAAAGGTGTTTTCGGCACATTAACACGTGACCTAACCTCACAATCTAGAATGGTTGTAAGAACCAAATTGTTCTGTCCCTTTCCAAAGTATACTTCTGTGATTTGAAGATAGAACAATTTTACGTCATCAAATGATCATGATAACACTTATAGTCAGACTGTTCTATCTCCAAATGCTATTTCAAAGTAAAAGATAAATTGCATTTATGCTTGATGAAGAGTAATGGACGTGGAACACTATGGTACTCACATTTTAGTGCTTCCGTTTTTAAAAGGAAAAAAGCGTTCTATCTCTAAACAAAGATTTGCATTTTTTACGCAAACTAACAGGATATATTTCAATAACAAATATAGGTTGTGTATGTCCTAATACATGTGTATGTAAAAGTTCACAGGTGTAGACCACTACTTATTATAAATAAATATATGTAAAACTTCAATCGCCATATTCTAAAAATCATGATCAGTGTAATGGTTTTCAGGCGACGATTCAGATTCACAAATAACGTACCATCATAGACTTCCACATTGGACTGGAGACATAGCGTGGATAACGGCAAAGAGAAAACATCAGGCGACAGTACAACACCATACGATCCCCCGTCTATAATCCACGAACAGTCTGCTGGGCTGTTCACATGGAATACCACATCATTACTTTATTATTATTATTAATATTATTAAATGCATTGGTTGTTTAATGATGATACGGCAGTATATAGTACATTTTACTACAATTTTTTAATAGTTTACTGCCAATCATATCATATGTATTTCATCCACACATAATATTTATCTCTCGCTAAGAATCATCCTCGAAACGCTAACCAGTATGCCTACTTAGCATCCACTTGACGGGTGTCACGTAGGCATACTCATAATGGTCGATGTTTCGATGATGGCTAAGAATAGGATAACCCGATTTTACAGCGATACATGTCTATGCATGTGTATAGACGTACAATTATTTCGTCACCCGTGGTCAAATGATACTCTAGCTTCAATCTCGATAACATAAACATGATACTATAGTCGATAACAAACTAGATACACGGTATATATATCACACACACACACGACACACACACGACACACACACGACACACACACGACACACACACACGACACACACACGACACACACACACGACACACACACACGACACACACACACACACACACACACACACACACACACAGAGTATTAATATCTTTACCCAGTCGTGAACAATGGATAGTTTGGTGATTTGATGTAATTCCATGCAAATGTTGCAGTGCGTCGCGATGGTATGCCGACACATTCTGTTGAGTAGAATTGCCAGTAATATAATACTGTGATCATAAACATCTCGAAAAATATCTTCAGAATCTATACTTTACATACATTGGTTCGATTAACTAATTTATTCTTCATCAATCTCTAAACCCCGACCATTATGCCAATACTTAACACCCGTTAAATAGTAATGGCCTTTGTCTGGTCTCCGTGCTACACCTTGACATTGTTTCAAAAGTGTCTTGAGTACGCCCCCAATAAAACAAAAATAGTATTACTTTTGTTTGTTTGTTAATATTTGTATAAGGGTCATTCCACAGAAAAGGGAAAACTTGTGTCCCACGATAGTGACTGCGAAAAAGTTGAACTAAACTGAAAATAGTTAATGATTATTGTAAAGGAACACCAGGGCAATACAGTTCAGGGTGAAGTTATCCTAAACTCGGGTTGGTTAATACTGGTAAATTTATTTTAGAATGATTAGTTCACTTTATTGTAATTGATGAGACAACTAATTTAAATAAAAATAATAATTACTAAAGAAATATGGTATTATATACATACGTTGCGGTAATGACATTTTCTTCCGACTCTTTATAAATATTGTAAAGTTTTAAGCAAGTTCATATTTAGATGAAAAATGCATATGCCAAAATTGCCCCTTTCTGTAGAATGACCGATACTTGATTTACGCGATAACTTTGTTTGAACCCGTAAAAATATCAAGTCACATAAAAACAAGCACTAGTTAATTTTAGCATGCGATCCGCCCCTGATAGTATACTATTCGTAAACTTACGTGAGTGTACGGTTGGTACAGAACACACTAATATGACAAAGAATCCACACAGAATAAGATGTATCACAGCCATATCTATCATCTCTTAAGTGGTCCAGTAATCTGTGGTCAGGGATATCAATGCACCGGGTTAAATACACTGTCAATCTGTGTGTCATACAGTATGTTTCTTAGTCACTAAATACAAGATAATAGCGTTGATACTGATACCATAGTATATACATAAATCAGCTTATCTTCGATTTCACAATGCAGCGAAATATCTTGAAAACATCGTTGAACTGGGTACGGTCAACTTGCACGCACTGTGTAAACTTACACGAGAATTGTTGTATATTATGTCACACAATTTAATTGATCACGTGATATTTTACAGGCTTGCCGGCGTTGAAGTGAAATGCATGAATACCATTACTAAAGAAAACTAATGGTCTTAATCCGGCAGCAGAATGAGTTAACCCAAAATTCTACGATATATATACGATTTTTTTGTTAATTACTGCAGAATTATTATTCCTTTTTTTCTTCTTTTAAATATATTGTTGTTGAATTTTACACACTATGAAATTGAATATCATGTTAAACATACATGTACATATTCCACAAGACTAATGCTATATACTGTATATGATAATCCAAATCATTGAAATGCTGAAATATTACTTTTTATTTCAATATATTTTTTTTCTTAAATATAAAAGTAACACATTGTTGCATCAACAAAATAATATAATATGCAAAGCTACAGCATGCTACAAACCAATGGCAAATTCAACAAAGAAGAGTAAATTATTATTTTGAGAGGTTGATCTGGTATGAGTTCTTATAACAATTGTGAATTTACAATATATATATATATATATATATATATATATATATATATATATATATATATATTTGTAAATCGATAAACAGAAAAATACAACTGTTAATTGATTACTCCAAGTAACGGCAAAGTCTGTAATATCATTATTGAAATATACTGAGAACCAATAACATATATACATATATTAACTTGTCCCTATAATCTCTATCTAGTTCCAATTCCCACCAAAAAAAAAGTTTTTGCCAATTTGGTAAATGTTATTCAATAAATCGGTGGCAGAAATTGTTTTTAAATCAGTCCCAGATAATTCAATTGTCCCAGGCTTAATTTAAAAAATAAAGGTGTTTTGAAGTAACATGTACAAATGAATAAATGTCCTAGTATAATGCAGTGTTAGTGAAAGCTATGTACCATACCAGTACTAATGTGCCAAATCCATGCTCTAAAGCTTGCTCATTCCAATGGAAATTGTTGAAGGCCTTAACAAACACATGGAAATACATATATGATAATTATATCGGAAATTATTTATCACCATGTGCTGGACAAACTGATATCACTATCAGAACAAACATCTTGTCCATAATGTCAATGATACCTTAAATCTGAATTGATATTAATAGATTTATCATATGTTGAAATTATTCATTTCTTATTTAAGCCATAGTTGTTTGATTCTCTGGTTTACAGATCCACCGATCCAAAAAAAAATCACTTTGGATAATAAATATAATTATTTTTATTATATTCCTCTGAGAGTGTCAGTGCAGAAGTCTTTTGTAAATAATAATAATAAATGGTGATGGATAAGGTCATATAACACATCATTGAACATGAACAAAGACCCAATGGTAGACACAAAGTTTAACCCAATTTGACTACTTACTGGTAAACATGCAAAATAAAAGTATAATTTATAACAATTACTGCTAATTAGAATTCAACTCTAAACAACTTATATGTATTGATCAATTACATTTTATTTTCTGTCAACTGACCATTCATAATCTCCAATTATTTTTATTTTTATATTTGACCCGACCCACTGGCCAAAATATCAATTTATATTTATTTATATATTTGACCGCCCGAGCCAAAAATTATCACAGAAAAATCACAGTGAATCAAATAACTGTGGCCTGAGTTGACCACAGTACAAGAAATTAAAACATGGATAATACCCATATATCTCTGGTTAATGCTAAAACCATGTACACATCTAAGAGATTTAAAAATAATTGTATACCATGGTATACATGCAAATACCATTACCAGTACTTGATAATTTATGCCATGTGCAGTACTGCAACTATACTGGAAAATTAGCCAGATCATTTAGAGAAAACATGCCAACAACTAAACAGGTAAAAACTGTCACAGTACTGTGGTAGCACATTTCATTCCAGGGTCAAGTTTTAGCTACAGCTGCTTTAGAAACTGTAATTTAATCCATTAGAACTACATATATGATATTCCATTTCGTATTTCCAAAAACTGCTTCCTTCCATCCACATCCTGCTATTCTCTTCCATCCATCCAAAACCCATTCCCTTCCTCCACATTCAATACTATTATCTTCCCTCCTGATTCCTTCCTTCCTTTCACATCATATTCTCTTCACTCCATTAACATCTTCCCCCCTCCACATCCTGAAATGATCTTCCCTCCCTCCTTCCTCCCTGATTCCTTCCATACAAATGATCCACATACAATTCTCCTCCTTTCATCCACCACTTATTCCTCCATATCCTGCTATTCTCATCCCTCCATCCACAACCTATTCTCTTCTTCCATATCCTGCTATTCTCCTTCCATCCACAACCTATTCTCTTCCTTCACATCCTGCTATTCTCTTTCATTGACTTTAGGTTCTTGCAAATGGATGTTGTCACTGAATTCTGTAATGACTGTCCAGCCAAAATATTCTCCTTTTTCGCTATCAGATTGCGGCTTTGAATCGTGACCATCATGAGAATTGTCTCCCTTTACTAGCACAGGAGACTCCTCAGCGTCTTCCTTATGTTCATTGCCAGTTTCTGGAGTTCCCAGTTCTGTCTTGACTTCAGCTGGTCCACGATGGCCCATTACCACCCACGGTTCTTCCTCCTTCCTGCTGCATTTTGAACCCACGTGGACATGAGATTTCAAGCTCTTCTCGCCACGCAGCCGCATCTTGCACACCTTGCACCAGTACCAAGTGCCGTTCTTGGAGAAGTCCGACGTCCCTTGACCACTTGTTGCCTCGTGATGAGTGTGTTTCTCCAAGCTCCACTTTCCCATGCAGTTCTGTCCACAGACATTGCACTTGTACCAGGATCCGTTCTGGGCAAATCCATACAGTGCAGCATAGTACTGGCTGGAATGCCTGGAAGCTTCTTTAGAGAGGATCGTTCTTGGACAAACACCTAGCTGGCTTCCAATTTCCCCGGAAGAATCGGCCGGAGGACACACGTGGTCTCGCATGCCATGGTGACTCCTACAGCTCTGTCCGCACGACCGGCAGCGGTACCAGTTTGTGTGGCATCGCTCGAAGTTTGATGTCGGTGGACACACGTGGTAGAGCATTTGCTGGTATCCACGACACTTCTCCTTGCAAGACCTGCAGCAGTACCAACATCCATACTTCCAATAGTTTGAGGAAGCGAGAGCGTCATTGGTTCCGGCGCCTTGGGTCTTGGGGTCGTTCCTTGTTTTGCTCTCGCCACAAGATTTCCTGTGTACACACAGATCTATGTATCCTTTGCAGGTCTTGCCACACTTGCTACAAATAGTCCACGTTCCGCGAAATAACTGATCGGGATTGTCCGATGAATGTCCTTGCTGTTGACTGCCAGACTGGGAAGGCGACAAATTTTGACTTTTCACATCTTCACTTTCTGCTGGAAATGTTCCAGAATGTTCCAGTTTCTTTGAGCATTGCCTGACATGTTCTACCACTCTCTGCCTCCCTTTGAATGCTGTTCCGCAGAACCCACATCTATACATGGAACAGTTCTTCTTCTGTGAAGTTTTATACCAATTCACAGTCTTCTTCTTCCACACCATTGTACCCTTTAAAGAAGTATTACGTGTACCACAAATTTCTGCAATTCGAGAACATGTAGCATGGTGACGTTTCATGTTCTTCCTGCCTTGGAATTTTCTCTTGCAGTAGCAACATGAATACCATGAGCATTGCATGTTGTCAGTACACTTGGTGAAGGACAACGCGTACTTGAAGTTTCCGGATCTAGCTCCAGACAGGCCTTTGAAATTCTTGGAAATCGTTGAGGTCCTTGCTGTGGTAATGCTTCTGTACGTTTCTGTGTGCATCAGTTCCAGATGCCTGTTGAACTTGTGCCAGCCTCTGCATCTCCGAGAGCACAGTACGCATTTGCGCCAAGGACCCGTCAGACCGTGTTTACTGCTTAGACGTCGTAACTCGGAATCAAACTTGGGAAACTTGCTTCTTTCCCTGGAGGAAAGACCCGAGAAAGCATCTCCCCCGGGACCCACAACCTTCTCTGAATGTTCCTCAGTGAATTCCCTACCTTGATCACATCGAGATTCGTGGATGTCCAGATTCGTCCTACTTCTAATTTTCTTGTTGCATGTCGAACACTTCAACCATGGTCGTTGGAGACCAGGAACACCTGACGTTTTGACATTACTCAGCTCGTGACCCACGTGGAAGAGCTTGTGATGAGCAAGCGATCCTCTCCTACCTCTCACTTTAGCTCCACATATCAGACACATAAACCAGCCTGAATACTTGCTGACTGGACTGCCATCCTTCGCTTCAACACCAGTACCGGTTAGTAGTGTAGATCTGAATGTAGAATTTGTCTTTGGAAATCGTGCCATCTGCGGAAACATTTTCGAACAATATCCAACCGGAATGGTAGACTCTTTTTCAACAGTTTTGCATGGATCTCTCTTCTTGTGGGGTATATTTCCATAAGACTTTCTGTGGAGCTTGTAGGCATTCCACGATATGAATCCAAGTCCACAAATTCCACATTTATATGGTGTTTTCTTTTTGTGTTTTCTAAGGTGCAACATCAGGACGGTCTTGTAGCTGAATGATTTATGACACTGATGACAGGACATTATTCCCATCCCATTGCGTGAACTACTAAACTGGCCAGAGTCCTCATGTTTATCACAATCATTTTGGGCCACATTTGGGTCACTGCCATCTATCCCTGGATTGTTAGGCTCTGACTGAAGACCATCATATTTTCTTGATCCATCAGTCAAATCAAGCATGTCGTCGCTTCCAGATTGCTCTCTCTCTGCCTCATGGTCGCGTTCTGTTCGGAACTGGTCAGTCTCTCCACTCTCAGTCTCATGATCGTGTTCTGTTCGGAACTGGTCAGTCTCTCCTCTCTCTGCCTCATGATCGCGTTCTGTTCGGAACTGGTCAGTCTCTCCTCTCTCTGTCTCATGATCGTGTTCTGTTCGGCACTGGTCAGTATCTCTGCTCTCGGCCTCATGATCATGTTCTGTTCGGAACTGGTCAGTCTCATGATCGTGTTCTGTTCGGAACTGGTCAGTCTGTACACCGAGTCTACCAAGGTCACTTTTCCCGGTCTCGCCACCAACACTCGATTTGCTGTCTGATCGAGGCGAGGTCTCTCCAGAGATGTGGACAGTGAGGTGTTGGTACAGATCGGAGAAGCACGTGAACCGAGTGCCGCATTCCTCGCACCACTGGACCGCGTTGTTGTGGATCTTCTCGTGGAGCTGTAGGCACCACAGTGTCAGGAAGTTACGCTGACAGATTGCACACTCGTATGAGTCATAGTTAGCCGTCTTGGTTCCATCTTGCTCCATTTAGCAGCCTGTAATTACAATACATAGTAGGTATTTATACTGCAATATTGTGTGAACTTGCTCCATTCACATCCTACAACTAGAATTTTAGCTTTAAATATATTGAATCCAGTCTTTCTTCCTTTTTCAAATTCATGCCAATGATGAAACCAACAAATTAAGACTTTCCTTCAGTGTTTCACATTTGTGACAACCTACCGTACTGTAGTTACTCAAATAATTCGAACCATAATATTTCAAACACCTAAATTCGTAGCCGAAAATATTTCCGACCTTAAAAATATAAACATGACCAATTTTTTAAATCATAATAGTTTAATTAATTCTAACACAATAATTATTTTCAAAACAATTTAGGCACTTATATATATATATATATATTAATTTTTTGAAATCATTCATTTATTTACGCCTTTCATTTACAATCATATTTTGTACTTTAATTTGGTTGTCCCTAATTATATGAACATAGATAATTTTAAATGTGTGTATTTTTCTAATAATTCTAACAGTTACAAATATGTTATTATTTTCTCCTGTTTTAATTATTAGGGTAATTATGGTATCAATTTTTTATTTTTTTAATTATTATTTCAAGTGAGTGACGATTTCAATTTTTTTTATGGATAATTTGTCAAGAATGATGACCTGATAAAAGATCTTGTACCATGTATTGCATATATATTTGATTAATAATTAGCTTTCTTAACCATGCTAACAATAAGGGATCTATTTAACATTGAGTACTTACTGTCCCAAACATAACGAAATGGTTCTTTGAGAATCATTATACATTTGTATTGTTGAAATGTAGTGACCCAGCGACGTCATAGGGCTTACCTCCTACTGTGTTGTTGTAGCTGGGTCATTTTAAGCACTTGCACACATATTACTGAATAAATAGCAGCACTCTAGCAGTTACTCCAAACTAATATCATGCAAATGTATACAAAAGGGCGAGTATTTGAAACAAGTGTGGTGAACTGATCTATCAGGAGGTGAACAATTCAACGGATTTATCAGTCACTGGGGTTAAAGGGGATGAATTTTACAACTGATCTATCAGTCATCGGGCCTTAAAGGGTTAATAATGTTGGAAATGCTTCTTGACAAAAATAAAATAATATAATACTGTAGGTTTTTCGCAGTAAAATGTTCTTTCTACCTACCTTTTCCCTATTTTGAAAATCCACGTTACTGGAAACACATATTTATCATTTATTTTGGCCTTTACTATTTATTTTCAACAAACATGCTCAAACAATTCTATCACTTACCCAAGGATATAACTAGACACTTGCCCAGCAGCCCAATCCATTTCTCCTAATGTTAAAAGTATCCTATGGACTAGTAGAAATTTCATGTTTTGCTATTTATACCATTATTCGGGCAATTATGTTTTAAAGTTAAGTTCCATCCCTCTTACCTATAGCACTATATACTATAGGCCTACAATCAGAGATATTTATGCTAGTTTTGGATTAGTTCTTTAATCTTATATCTACAACTGAAAAGTGCATTCGCTTAACCTAAAGAAAATCATGTGATATAATATGTCAATCATATGTAATGTAGACAAATTAAATGTACTTCTTTAATTTTTAATTTTTGTTGTTGTTTTTTTAATTGGGGTTTAGAGTCACTTTCAAGATTCTTTAACTTAAATCATGACTTGTCAGTTTAGGGCAGGAGGAAACCCGCAACATCAGTAGCACTGAATGTTGCAGTAAACCTGCGAGCATGGGCTGGTATTGACAATACCAAGGATGATAACTGCATTGCCACTCTAGAGACATCGCATCTTATCAATATCACGTCAGAAAGGTAACTTTCTCGAACATTTATGCCGGGCTCCCAGGGCGGGATTTGAACCTGGAACCTTTGGCTCCCAAGTCCAACGTTCTACCACTGCGCTACCACCCGCCCCTACATACCTTCAGATAAAAATATATTTGACAATGAACTATATCAACAAACCATGATTGTATACATTTAAAATGAACAAATACCATGCTTCTACTCTAAGTAGAACAGTAATTGTGACACCCTTCAACTGTGTTAATGACCAAACACACAATCACTGATTAAATGCGGCGCCATTTTTCTGTTGACTGTGATTACATCACCGCCTTTCCAGTGATCACGTACTGCACTAGGAATATACATTTTTAATATGGTCAGACTGTAATTTGTGTGAAAACAAAATAGTTTCATCATTATATTATCCATGATGTGAGCATGGAGAAAAAATAGAAGTAGTCACATTTTGTAGATAAAACAGTTAATTTGATTTTTCAACAAATTAATCATGTTGAAAATCATTCAAACATACCATTTTATAATAAGATATTTTATGATAATAAGATGACCCCAAAATGATTCCATAATGTTGTTTTGTTCCAGGAAATTGATGTCATCTGCTTTTACTGCTGTAGATCGTTTGTCATTATCGTTGGCTATTATGCCATGGAAGTGAAAGTTGATGAGATAGGAATAAAAAATAAAATAAAAAACATATAAATGTTGAAAATTGATGTAAAGTAGTTATAAATATTTTAGCTGTCAATATAGAAACATGCATTAATGTTCATGGTTGTGTAAAAACTACTACTTGCAATATCTATTTGGTGTTGGTTTATTTCATTGAGGCTTCAGTAATGTCCTACATTGTCACTAATCTGCATATGTCACTTTATTTCGCGATATGAGGCACTATCTGACAGTGGCGAAAATAGGTGCACGGCGGAAATGGGAATACTTTAACCGTTACTTCAAGACACCGTAGAACTGTTACAATTTAAGAACATTAAGTGCTAAAGCTATAGATCATAGCTTATAGGTCACAATTTATAATAGGCATTAAATATGACCACCTAATTTGAACCAGGTCCATGCACTGTTTCAACACTTAATTGTATACATCACATATTGTACTCATCAGTTATATTCTGTGTAGATTTTGAAATATTTTTGAAAAGGGACCATTCACTCTGGAAGCAGGTACCCGTTGAATCTTTGTCAGTTTGTGTTCACAGCTGGTTAGTAATATACTATGCGGATTTATTCGTAATATCTTCAAGATCTTACCGCTTAAATTTGCCGTCGACCTCAAATGTAAAATAATACTTTAGATACCCGCCAAACGGTGATTTGCACAAACCATTATTCCACAGTAGCATGCGTTCTTCTCAACACACCGGCCTAGGCATCGCTGCAGCTGGCATGTGTCGTAAATGCTTGTTAGCATGATGTTTTGGCGCAATTATGAGTTCATTAGTCTCGATGACCAACCGCTAGAAAATAGTTCTTATAGGCAGTGAATATGCAGTGTTTAATCGTCTTTATTTGATGAATAATTTATAAATAGATTTAGTGAATGTAAATACTAGTCAAATCGTAACTATCGTACGTAATGATTATAAGTTTATAATTCAGACTAAGTCTATATCATAATCAGATAATGGTAGCCTACACGACTACAATTAATAAATCAAATATTTTGCTTTGAATGGTTAGGGATATAGTGGTTAACGCAAATGTCGATTACATATTATTATTTGGAAACATTTACAGCAATTTATATTAATAAATTCAAACAAAATTCAACCATGTGACTACCATGTCTACAGAAGAATCATTATATTAGGCTTACTTCAAGATCTAATTGACTTTTATCATTCACGGCTCTTTTAAATTTACGATAACAACAACTCACTTCTGTGATAACCCTACTATTGCAAAATTGGTATATCTACTAAACTCTAACTATTTAGATTGTATAAATACATTAAGGCAGGCCTATACTTTTTTTTAACATGCTAATTGTACAATGTTGTATATATGTATACTGTATGTTCGATATCTATATGTATGTACATATTATTACTACTTCTCTTTATCATGCTGCATAATTTATGAGAATAAAGTATGTTCTGTTTAAATAGTGGAGACTGCGTTGGTTGTAATTAACACGTGTTGGTTGTACATAACAATGCCAATCATATTTTGACGATAATCAGATTAGCTCTATCATGCCATTCTTCTTTTATTTTGAAGATACAATGGTCAAATGCGCAACACTTTCCGCCACTCGGAGTGGCAATGGTGCCATGCTTACAGCGATACACTTTTTATGATCAAATTGAATTTTAGAAGCATGTATAAAGTATAATATTATGCTGTTTTGTGGTTGCTATTGTGTATAGCATGCATCCAGTCATACATTTAAATTCAAGCGACGCGACATTGTGTCCTCTACCAATGTACGCAAGTTTGGTTTGCACGTTATCTTTCTGCAATAACGTAGCATTAATTAAGTATGGTTCAACTATTTGATGTGGGTTTTGGTTCAACTATTTGATGTGGGTGTGCTTGTGATACTTGGGTATCTTTAGAATACTAACAATTATATGTTGGGGTTTCCCCCTGCCCTAACTAAAAGCAACAGATTTCCAAGATCAAAATAAATAAATAAATAAAATATATAACATTATATTTAAGTAACGCCTGCTCTCCGCAAACCTCCATGTATTATGGGGTTTTAAATAGGTCTATCGTGTCGTCTTGTAATTATTGTATGTGCAACCGTGAGACATGTTCAGATAGCCATTAAGTTGGTTGTTCATTAATCCCGGATATTTACAAATAAATATTGTTTTTAAACTAAAAAAAAAGTGGACCCGTAAATTAAATTGTTCAAGCTTTCACCATTTAACTGTGCACCCGTACTTAGAAAATTATACTAACAATTGTTATTGTAATTTTCTAAGGACGGGTGCACACTCGGCGGAATATAATACAAATAAATATTTTTATTTTCAAAAATGGAAACAATCGGGTCGGCGGAACCATAAACCAAGGAAACAAATAGTTATATATAATATGGCCTTAGTAATATTATGTAGATACATTAAAAACATCACACACACGCACACACACACACACACACACACACACGCGCGCGCGCGCGCCCGCGCGCGCACACACACACACACGCACGCACACGCACGCACACACACACACACACGCACACAAAAAATACAAAATAATTATTGCGTGACACTCTAATCGTCACTGCTAGGA
>JAUTBT010049490.1:0-16064 GCA_032361225.1 Lepetodrilus schrolli | reverse complement strand
TACACGAAATATCTGTATACTTCCTTGTTCTCATAAACTTACTTGAATTGCACTCTTATTACTGGTTATTTCAAGGTGTATTGGTAAAAGGAAATGCATTTAATTTTTTAATAAGAAAACCCCAAAACATTTCCATATATTTTTAACAGGTGGGCGATTCGCTCTCATTTTGTAACTGTAGATAATTTGTCTACTGTATATAGTTGGCTAGAGATAGGTTTAAATAGCTTGTTTTAATGATGAACATTGTTGTAAAAAGTAACTGTAAGATTTCACACACAAAATATAAATCAAAGAATCAAATAACTATAAAGATAAAAGGTGTTCAAAGAGTTCGGTAAAATGTCATGTCCTTATCTGGAATTATTATGTTGCTCATAATACACAAATAATTATAATTATTTACTAGTGTTTGATATTAATATGGTCGTACAAATTTCTTTGCAGTATCACAAGCCTACTGTCACTGTCGTTCTGACCCCAGTCGACACTGTCACTGTCGTTCTGACCCCAGTCGACAGTGACATCTCGCTGGTGGAGTGTTTGATGGACCAGCTAGAAGGCCAGGGCCTGGCACAAACTTAAGTACCAGTACCGAAATACTATTATGAAATTTGACCCTCTCATCCGATCTTACGGATAGGTTATTTCTGTTTTATCATTGTAATGAATTAAATATTGATCTATGGTACTGGTATAGTTTATCTTTTAATTCATGTTGGTGGTCCACATAATTGTGTACAACAATAATGCATTTAAAATATCAGCCAAATTTTTAGGCTAATGCTCATTTAATGTAATTTTGCTATATTTTATTACAGACAAGACATCCAGGCCCAGCCAAAACTGGTCCGTCATGGGCCATCTGGAGGGTAACTAACTATTTTTAATGATAAATGATTTCATGTTATTTATCAACTAAAAGTTGGTGTTTCATTTGTTCGTTATTATTTTTATTATTATATTTGGTAATCAGTTATTATTTCTATTATTATATTTGGTAATCAGTTATTATTTCTATTATTATATTTGGTAATCAGTTATTTTACCAAACCAATTACTAGACTTACCTGAAGAATTTTAACCCCCAATTAGATACTTGCAATAATAATTAACATATATATCTACTTTTGCTAAGAGGAAAATTGGTAATAACTTGCTCACTATAATGTGCAGACAATCATAATTATTTAGTGTTTAATATTAATATGGCCATACTATTTTATTTGCAGGAATCACCATACCACGCCCCTCCGGCATCACCGGTGGCAAGTACTGACTCATCGATGTCCACTAGTGGAACATCATTGGTCAGTTACTTGTCATTGGATGATCGGATGATGATGACGACAGCCCGATAGCCTGGTTCCCCTTCATGGGACTCGCAGAAAGGTAAGCAGTGAAATACAATAATCAAGCTTGACTGTCTCAGCCCATCTTGCCAATTGCACACACAAAACTGAAATTTAATTATCCTAAAATTTGACTATTACTTAGTGTCTTACTTTTACCTGCAGAGGCATGTCATTGGAATGTGTATTTCTTGAAGTTTTGAAATCTATGAAAACTACACAGAATAAAGTTGGGTTTGATAAATGAAATATTTAATTTGACACAAAATTTGGCATATGTGCATTTGGTTATTCATTAGCAATGTTTAATAATAAAACAATCAATATTCTTTCGTTGTTGAGTGTATCCCTTTCAACACCCTATCGTGTGTATTTAGGAGATAAACGGTTCATATTGCAAATTTCACGTGATGTTATCGTTATCATTTCACGTGATGTTTCATTTATGTAAAATTCCCACCTGGTTAACAAATTTCACGTGATGTTATCGTTATCATTTCGTTGATGTTTCATTTATGTAAAATTCCCACCTGGTTAACAACGATAACATCACATGAAATTTGCAATAGGAACCCTTTATCGAAATTGTACCGTATTTAATTATTTGGTCAATTTTTAGGTGAACCCTTTTGTCAGATGAATTTTAGCTGCAACACAGGATTGTTCAACAGCGAAATAAACTGGTTCCAAATCACTGCGATGAATTGATGTTTCCTCAGTTTGCCGTCTATTGGGGGCATACCACAGTTTTTCCCTCACCATCATTTATCATATAAATCAGCTTTATATAAAAAGAAAAATATTGGATGGTATTTACTATGGTGTGTGCTGCACGAGAGTTTAATGTAAGCAATTGGAGAGGCACAGGCACACTCCCAGACACCACTGAAGGCTACAAGTACATACTAACTGACCAATTTCTTTATATTTCCTCCTAATCAACCCCCCTAGACTAGAAAATAGTAACACACAGGTTTATAATGCAATATCTTTTATAATTATTAGCATAACAGTGATAATTTCAAAGAAAATGGTGACGAAAACTGACTTCCATAATATTTTAAAATAAGAGATGAAATTGCTGATATTTAGCTAATTACTAGGTAATAACTTACAGACAAGAGTAATACAAGTCATAAAAGTTATATATTACCCGGTATAGAGAAATATACGGCTTATTGCTATTCATACATGAACACAAACAAAGGTTGGAATGGCACCAAAACCGTGAATGGGCTATACTAATACCATTGGAACATGTCTGTGTTACACAACTGTCATGTTATTGGCATTGTTATCAATCTACATGTAAGCAATGGATTATGACATCATCTTAGAAAGCTTATATGGCACTACCTGTTGCAGTTTCAACTTGTCATAACTGACATTCATCCTAGCTTTCTTGCCGTAGCAAGACGTATTTGCACGACTTCTACTATTTGTACTATTTTCATTATATAATGCCTTGCAGAAAGCCTCGTTATAAGCGCCGGGCAATATTTACTGAAGGACATGTCCCAACACGAATGAAAACATGCAAGACTGAGCCTGATGCAGTTCCAGTGCTGGAAGAACTGTCCGAAGTTGAGCGTTGTGTGAATACTGAATTACTCGATACCGTCACTGTGGAAGGGGAATGCCAGATTGCTACACTTGAGGCCACTGAAGTCTGTAAAGAAAGAAGTGCGTTATTGTGTTTCTTTCCCTGCAGTTGTTACAGGAACTATTCGATACAGTTGGAAAGAGCCATACGGGATTTAAATGGAGTTAAACATACTGGACTTGGTATAATATTAGACGTTGCTGTAGGAATTGTGAATTTTCTAAGGGTTTCAAGCTTTATGAAGAGTGTGAGCACCTAGACAACACAAGAGGACCACAGCATCCTACACTCAACAGTTAGTTGGGCATGGCAATATACAAAACCAAAATAGGACTATCTGACATTAGGTTTTTATTGTCTTGTTTGGATATTCATGCACCTTCAACATCATCTTTACAAATCATTGTTGACTCTGTAGATAAGCATGTGACAAGTTTGAATAAGGAATCTCTGCACGACTCCCAATTGTTAGTTAAGAAGGTACTTGATATGCGGAAAGAATGCTATGGTTTTGATATCCCTGAAGTTTGTTTAGATGTCGCGACAGATGTGTCATATAATAATCGACCATCAACTGGTTTCCAGAGTGCTACACGGATCTTTGCGCCATTAATTGAGACTGTGACAAAGCATAACTTGGTAATTGAGTTAGGCACAGAAAATACGCTGTGTAGTAGGTCAGGTAGTAAAACTAAACACTGTAATCATGAATCAAGTGGTCGCACCTATCCTCCTCATTTATCGATTGCTTCAACTGAGAAAAGTCTTACAGATACAAGTATTGATAGTAAATAAAGCAGGAGTTCTTAAGATAGAGTCTAGGGCACAGACAATGGAACACATGCAAAATTTACTTTTTAGAGGAACTACTTGGCCACCGTTGATAATGATAAACTGCGCTATGCCCCCTTAGCATGGAACTACAGATACCTTAGCATGGAAATACAGATACCTTAGCATGGAAATACAAATACCTTAGGGTACCAATTAAACATGCTCTACAACGAATTTGGACAGAAGTGGTTTGGCAATATCAATTCTGATTGTTTCATTTCAAAATCAAATTTTTTCTTTAAAAAAGAACTACACAATTTACTTAGAATTTGACTTGCAAATGTGAACTGTCACAACAAGATTTTAAGTTCCGCTGGGAAGTAACGGACGTCATTTCGCACTGTTCCAAGGTTCAACAGAGTGTGCCAACGAAGAACAAATTAATTTTATTTTAAAGCTTATCGCTTCGAATAAAGATATATAAAATTAAATGCTAAATACCAATACACAGCCTGGTGATTGCATCAAATAATTTGTTTAATAATATCTGCCAGCCAGAGGTAGACATGAGACTATGGAAGTAGAGTTGGTATAAGTGGATAAAGAAGGCAGTTCATTCTTACACGCCTCTACACTTCACACCAGTAGACCTTTGTTAAACTTTAACATGTCCTTGTAGTTACATTGCAGATACATATAATGGAGTACTCGGCCAGAAGATGGGAAGATCTAAACGATATTTAGTGTATTGCTAAGGATATATTCCTATGTTTTTTTTGTTGTATTTTTTTTGTAATCTCATGCGGACTCTCTAAAACCCTGATTGTGGGTGGTAACTAGGATGTATTACACGGACCGCGTTTATCTCCCTTTACAGAAGTAGTCTTGATATGAAGAACATATTCCTTGACTAAAACTGAGTCAAATAGCGATGACCTCCAAATTAGAACTCATATAATTAAGGTACATGATACAAATAAAGAGACCACACTAGACGTTATTACACGCGATCCATGGCCTATTGAAAATTAACCGTCATCTCAAGATATCTAAAAGATTCGTCATTTGCCATTTTTATGCTTCAATCAAGATTTCGCTCTTTATGGCAACTCGGGTTGCCTCCGGCAATAAGAATGTAGCCAGTATTTGTAGAGAAAATTAATCACCTCCGTATTTTCTCCACCTAATATGAATGGAGGCCAAAGAACGTTGGTTGCGAATATGGCTGACGTATGGCAGAATGTGAAGAAGAGGATGGTAAAAGCCACAAATTGAGATCATTGTAGTGGACTAAATGTCAGACATAAACGCAGTTCCTTCATATATATTCGCTATTGTACAGCTGATATAATGTGTTCAGTAGGCGATATGGTTAATCGTGTGTTTCTATGTTTGTATTTGTATGTGTGTCTGTGTGTGTGCGCGCGCGCGCGTGTGTGAGTATGTGTGTGTGTGTGTGTTGTCGATGTGTGTATGTGTTTGCGTGTGTGTGTATGTGTGTGTCCATGTGTGTATGTGTATGTGTGTGTATGTGTTTGTGTGTATGTGTGTATGTGTGTGTATGTGTGTGTGTGTGTGCTTGTGTGTGTGTGTGTGTGTGTGTGGGTGTGTGTGTGTGTGTGTGTGTGTGTTTGCGAATGTTCCACGGACTGTCTAGCTATCTGAAAAATCCGTCACTTCTGAGGTGAATTGAGAAGCATCGACAGCATAGACACATCTTGAAGAATGCTTGCAGGTAATTAATTGGCTGCAATCAAGACAGTGCGTCAGACCAGGACGTCGTTGAATGATCACTGATTCAGTACATGACATGAAATCACCTTTGAATAGTTTCCCTTTTACTGAATATACCCTGAACGTCTTAATCCGATACGTTACTTGTTTATCTGAAGTAGACATCAGTAGACATTAGTAGACATCAGTAGACATTAGGAGACATTAGGAGACATTAGTAAACATTAGTAAACATTAGTAGACATCAGTAGACATTCGTAGACATCAGTAAACATCAGTAGACATTAGTAGACATCAGTAGACATCAGTAGACATTAGTAGACATCAGTGTCTCTCCTCTCAGCGGTTAGGTTAAACACTGTGATGTATGTGTATATATGTGCGTGTGTTTTTGAAAACGAAAATAAATTTAAAATAATATCAATGCTATAGACCTGAGGACGAGCGGACGGATAGACAGACAGACAGACAGACAGACAATCACTTAACATACATGTCATTCTTAAGTACAGCAGAGAAATAGACCAACAGATGCTTAAGTAGACAGGCAGACAGCTAATCGGGTAAGACTTGGTCAGAAGGAAGAACACATATGTTAAGTAATAAACATAGACTTGCAACAGCGTATATCAACTCCAGGAGTATGTAAACACGGTATCTGCACTTTATTGTCAGGCCTGCACTTTGACCTTAAGAATTGTATGTCTGAATGACGACTGTTGTAAGCTGGATCAAGTTACATTTTCTCACAATGGAATAAGTTAGTGTACAACTTTATATTAATATATATATTAGTTTATACCTAGACTTGAATATTCGGAAGACCCTGGCAAATCACAGATACCTTACAATAGAGTTACAAAAGAGTGCCGTATGTAATTGATATTATTATCACCGGAATTCTCTTCACTCAGAACAATATAGAGGATACATCCATAGTATCTGTCGACGTTTAATCTTGTAAGATATATTGGCAGTGACAATCGAGCACCGTGGCAGATGATAATGCAACTCAGGATGTTCGTGTTCATTCAAAGTACTGGAGTCATCTCAACTCTGATGACAATCTCGTGAAACTAACGAAACAGAAAGCGCAGTGTGACAAATAGAATAAATTTCAATTTGCTACAAACAATTGCCAGGCAATGCTATTAATGCAAGCCCACTAATCTTAGAAAGTCTCGGTTGCCCGATTTTACATTTCACATATGCAGTTTCCAATTCAGGATATCGTTTTTCAGTGGCAATCCGTAGTGATGGTATGGGTGTTGTTGGCGCTAACACAGTCTCTCCGACTGTAAGACGGAACCAGTTTTAGTTTAGTTTTAGTTGTATTCTAGTGGAGTACTTGGATCTCGGATACGTAAACTGCGCTTTTTCATGAATATATTATAGTGTTAAAATTCAGTTAATATTCTTTACAATACATTATGCAAAAGTACGATCTATGGGTTCTAAATTACGTACATATTTTCATATTTTATGTCCGTCCTCATGTCATAAACTTTGACACCCAGATCACACACCTCTGGGTATATGCTCGTCCCACTACCGGGTTTGATAATGAGCTGTTGAGGCCATGGTTTCTATATTTACGATTTAATTTTAAATGACATTATCAATGAAGAATTACCACCCCGCAACCTCTGTCCTTGATCCACGAGCAAGTTTAATCTTTCATTGTTAAATTCATTTAATAATCGCCGTACTGTCTAACCTTTCTACACTAACCTTTCGACTTTATATAATTTTATATAACATAATTTCCCCTTCATTTCCGGACTATACTCATCAACGACACTGACTATAACAACAGCATAAGCAGTGGCTACATTCCAATCAAACAACCAGGCAACCAATCATCCTATCAGCGCCGGACAACTTCACATTGGCATTGAATGGACGTACCTCCACAACCCCACATTCAAGGGCGAAACACGGATCAACTGTTTCTACGAAACACTGTTCTACCGTTCCTTCCTAAGACTGATCTACTGTTTTCTTGGACCGCTACTTGGACCGTTATAAATATAACTATAAGGACAACGGTTCTGCTATAAATTGGCCAGTACAAATGTTGATGAGCTCGTTTAAAGACGCGGTTATACAAAACATAATTGTTCTTCCCTATACCCCATCGTAAAGATATCAGCGAACTTAGCGCAACTAGATATTCTAAAATACCAGGAGTTAATTATTATGTTGGAAAAATATATTGAAATAATAATATAGGTTACAGTATAATGTCAGCGATCATTCAACTAATGTAATACCAACACGTGCGTAATCGAACTTGTGACGTCATTACAACTTGTTTTTGGACAAATTAATTATAGCACTACTTTCAGCTAAATAGGACGTTCCATATTGATTTATATTTCTTTTGTTTACTTTTCTTACGACATATCATATCAGCATGTAAATACTGTGGTTACAGATAGAAATTATCCTAAAAGCTGCCAATTAACTCTATCCATCTTGACGGCAACCGGAGATGTTCTTGGGGTAATCCAACAGTCGGAGGGTTTAAGCATCATATGATGGATCTGATGTTGACTTAATTATAATTTAAACCATGGCTCATTTGTTGTCCGTGTATTAACCAACTAAAATGTTCGTTAAAGCATGGGTAATGTAGATATATGTATCGGGACTACTTTTCTCTTGTTATATTAAAGGCATGTAATCACGGTTTGTTTACATATTTCATGGTCAAACGTATTTTACCTAAAGTATGTATATTTGATATGTCTACACGAGTATATTGAGCAACATGGGTACCGGAAATTCGGGTGTGCGGTCAAAGTGGTGCAACTCTAAAGCAGTCTCGCGTGACGTTACGTCGATTAGGTCTAAGTGGTGGGTTAAGCGGAGCCATTTCCGGCGAACTAGCAGGGCTATGACCTATGGTACAGCACCCCCTGTCGATGAAATTATGACATTAACGGGCATTCTTAGAATACGAAAGAAATGCATCCATCTCATCTGAACACTGAGTTTACATTGTATTGATGGCAACATCTACCTTGCTAGTGAATTCAAGGAAGAGCTTATCTCCCTTGTAATACGAGAACAGGAAGTGTTCGTGTATCGCCACCGCCGTAGGGCCCAATATCTCACATAAGCTCTGTCTCAGACGATCAGCCAATAAACTACTGTACCAAGACCCGGGAAGCATTGCGTGATTAATTTATTTGCATCAACCGCCTGTTCTACTCTGTGGAAGAACGAAGTACAGTGACATCTATGTAGTGGTTGTGTGTCTATGTAGTGGTTGTGTGTCTATGTAGTGGTTGTGTGTCTATGTAGTGGTTGTGTGTCTATGTAGTGATTGTGTGTCTATGTAGTGGTTGTGTGTCTATGTAGTGGTTAGTGGTTGTGTGTCTATGTAGTGGCTGTGTGTCTCTCATTAACGGCGCCTGCTATTGCTGTGGACAACACTTATATTACTTACATTCCCTCTGTGACTTCTACAAGTGATCAGTTCATATCCTCCGATATCACACTACTAGAAGTAGTCTCAGGAGGTGAAAGTACTTCCTGTGTATATTAGCCCTACTGATTGTATCATCCTTGTATTAAAGAACTCACATAAAGCATTACTCTTTGTTTTCTCCAGGAATACACACTTGCCTGATCATTTAATTATTGATATTTCCCGACTAGAACTACTTTGGGGAGATCTGACTATTAGGAACAGATGTGAGTCTGGTATTATATGGACTAATTACGAACGCAATGTGTAACATAACTTGCCAGTATGAAGACGACTTGTCCAGCTAGCTTCCTTTGGGCTCCTTTGAGATTCCATATACACTGATTTGTTGTCTTGTAGTAGACGTGGCCATACTTCATGTCACTATTAAGTATGCAGAAGTTTCGATATACCTAACATCTAGGAAGACTTCCTAGAAGATTTCATATATGTCAGGAATTAATAACAGTATTTGTACTGTCGCGGGTGGGGGTGGGGGGTGGGGGGGGGGGGGAATTTAGTACCATCACTGGTTCGTCAGTATCAGGTATCGCTCAGATTACCGGTCTGTCTTAAAAACTGACAAGCCGTGTTATGAGTGAAATAATCTTGAAAAACTAGAGATGTCAACTGGAAGATAAATAGCATGAATACACCACGTAGAAAGTAAAGTGTGACGTTGATTCCATGTGTCACGGTCTGACGTTAACGGTTATTCGGCCAGACAAAACAAGAGATCGTCCAGTTTAATTTGTCAATTAATTTGTTGGACAGTCAAGATAATGATGGTCAGTTGACAGCTGCCAGGTTGTTTGCTTTAGGATGTTATTCTGTGTCATATTCTGTGTCATATTCTGTGTCATATTCTGTGTCATATTTATAATCAGCCATTACTTTGTTGGGTAACAGGATGTAAACATATCAGGTAATAAAACGATATTAATAGAGCTTCTATGAATAGCAATTCCGTTTGAAAATATACCTGATAATAAATAATATCCATAGAGTAGGGAAAATCTTCTCATCCCGCATGTGAGTGAACTGTCCGGTATATACAGGTATTATATCAATAGAAGGCTCCAAACATTCATCAATAATAGATCTCGGTGCCACAAATTACATGCATTTCAATACTAGTATGTTGATATTAGACATATCATCAAATACTATTTAAGAATGTATGTTATTAATGTAAACAGGTTTGTATACATGTATTAAACATTAATGTTCTATGTTTCTCTCTTCCGATATGACTTCATGATCAAACTAGAACAGTATATTGTAGATAGCTGCACACTTATCTTGCTTACACTGACTTAATGACTATACACTTACACTTACTTAATGACTATACACTTACACTGACTTAATGACTATATACTTACACTGACTTAATGACTATATACTTACACTGACTTAATGACTATATACTTACACTGACTTAATGACTATACACTCTAATGAGCACATCGTGTGTTCTATCTACAATGTGAATGTCTCAGTCTACTGCTACAGGTTCCTTCTGTGGCAAGGTGGAAGTGTTGTGGCTACTACTGGACCTATGTCAGTACATGCATGTACTCTAGGCCCTGTGTGGATAGAAACTCTGGACGGAGAAGTGATGTTACACATATGTAAGAAGATCATCCCTGCAGAAATCAAAGAGTATCTGTCCTTGAACACTCAACTTAGTCCTGGACCGTGGAGAGTTCCTGATGTATGTCGTGTCAAGTCAAGATGGCTTAATGCTTGAAGTCGCC
Organism: Lepetodrilus schrolli; assembly: GCA_032361225.1. NCBI lineage: Eukaryota > Metazoa > Mollusca > Gastropoda > Lepetellida > Lepetodrilidae > Lepetodrilus > Lepetodrilus schrolli. Next base: position 5,366 of record JAUTBT010049490.1, on the reverse strand, counting down.
CACTCCTAAATTACCGTCAGCGTCATTAATATAAATGTATTTAGTTAATATAGTGATTTTCCGCCATGTTCTATAAACATTTTATTCTCATCTGCTGAGGTCTCGACGTGGATGAATAAAAGGCTCTGTTCCGAATTAGCATCCACGAGTAATAGCGTCTCTAAATCATGATGACAATCAATGTGCATCTAACATTTGAATGGCTTGGAGTGGAGCAGTGATAAGCCACAAGTTGTTTCTTTAATTGCTGTTTAAATCACGTTTGCTGATGATTAATAACACGTGGCTTTGACTTAAATTATAGTTACGTGAATGTAGGTGTTCCCTGTCTCACAACAATAAGACGTGCTTTAAAACATGGTAAAGAATTATTGCTTTTTATGAATTAGGTTATTAACACAATTTGAAAAAACACTCTGGCTTGTAATTTTATAAAAGTTACACAGAGTTGACATAACGTTTATCTTTGCCTATAGCATAATTTACTGACACGGGTAAAAAAAAATAGAAATAAGGTGTATGGAGAAAATCCTAATTAATGTTTTACTCGTAAAGAATTTCCAAAACAAACAGCCGGCTCCGTGACGTAATGACTAGAGCGTCGGTCCGGAGTGCGGAAGGTCGAGGTTTGGGTAAAAGATGGTACTTGTTGTTCCCCTGCTTGGCATTAAAGGGGTAAAGCAAGGACTGGTCGGCTCAGAGTCAGTATACTGTGTCGGAGTGGGGTATCCATGTTCTATCTGCAGCATATGATATTCCAAGTGAGCTAGCACTATAAAAACTGGTGGAAATCAAGACTAGTACAAGCAGTACATACATGCAAGCCATGATGCGAGTGATAAAATCTTGAAAGTGGCTTTAAACCCCAAATAAACCAACCAACCAACCAAAACTAACTAACAAACAAGAAGGAATATTCGATATGCGTGTATACGTATTTGCGCCAACCGAAAAATCAGTGATTCTAATTCTCCAGTTGTAAATACCTATATCCCGCCGAGGCTACGTTCTCTGCACGCGCGCATGAATACACGACTGCGTGGAAGAAATTAACATTAGTCCGCCCCTTACAGAGTAACATTGTGAAGCGTTGAAACATTTCAGACTTTACTTTTACATAGGTAGACAATCTTTATTATCCAACAACGAGGGGGAATTAGTATATATATACATCATAACACACACACGTAAGTTTACACATTAATAAATAGACCTACACACACATGACAAGTTGATAGTAGCATCTGAACAATAAACACAGATGACACAGTGTAACTTACTTTAGCGAATTATTTATCAGTCGGATCAAATTTGGAATGAATGATTTTATAGCCCTATTTGTCCTGAAAGGAATTACTCTAAGACAGCGGGCGGAAGGTAAGAATTGCAATTGATCATTTAAAAAAATGTCTGTCATCACCTAGAATCGTTTGCGTCTTATTTAGAATTATTTTGTCAAATGAATTTTTCAAGCTGGGCAATTAATTGTTTTCCTATAAAGTTTCTGTATATTTTAATGATAATGTTTGGTTTGGTTTTATTTTGAACTGAGCAAAAACCAAACCTGGCATGAAATGAAAACATCACAATACTTTCAATGAAACATATATAGAAACATCATATTAGGATCTACGTTAAATTATCTCAGTTTCCCTAAGAAGTAAAGTCGTCGTTGTCCGTTGTTGTAAATGACAAACTAATACTTCACGCAGTTGGTCGCATCCATGATTCTGTAGAGATGTTTAATTGCCGGAACAATTCGTTTTCACGTTAACGGTTGAAACAAGTATTTTCACAGACAAAAAACCATGTAATTATATCCGCCATAATGTATCATTGTCGATGTCAGGGACCTCGCCACGATATATTTATAACATCAACATTGTAAGAGTGGTGTGGACATAACTTTGTTTCTCGACCTCCTTCATGTTGTAGACGAAGATATGCATTTACGTGCATCCGCTCTAATTACTTCTTCTAAATGCCCTAGATTATTTTGCATCTGCCCTCGAGTCAGTTTGAGGACAATCCCATCCAATTTCATAGTACAGTGATTTCATGCGAGTCTCTAGATTTAGCTGTTACGTCAAGTGATTGTCGATTAAACGGTGAATATCCCCAAACCGCATCTTGAGGCAATAGACAATAATTGTCCATACTTGAATACGCAATCAGCTATGTAGTATTTCCTTCAGAACAGGCTGTGTATCTGCTGGTCTTAGAACACCAGAACACTGCGTGTAGAATTCCAAATTTTAATCTGAGCTGTCCTTCAAGCCATGATCATGATGCAACGAAAAATGTAACAACTGCGAAAAATATACACCCATTTCCCATTGAAAACTGGGTTGTACTGCGCCTGATTCTGTAGACAGATCCCAGTATCTATTTAGATGTGAGATTTATCTGCACCTGCTGGAACGTTATATTAGTTGCAAATGATGTCAGCTTTACTTATATTCACAGTCAAGACATTGCTGTGCTCAACTAAAAATAAACCTTTTTCTTTTATATAACATCTCCATTTTGCATTACTGGTATTTAATTTTAGTTTAAACATTTTATTCGCAATAGAAAAGGATGGGGTACATGTTATGCCAACTTAGGAAATATTCGCTCCTGAATTATTTGCATTATTTGTTTTGTTCATTAAATTGCTATGTTCTTGTTATTTAAGTGTTATTATATAATGTGCTGTTTTTACATAATGTGCTGTTTTTACATAATGTGCTGTTAGTATATAATGTGCTGTTTTTACATAATGTACTGTTATTATATAATGTGCTGTTATTATATAATGTGATTTTGTACTATCCTGAGTATTTTTCTTACCAATAAATAAATGGACACCATCGTAAGCTAAATCTTAGACGGTGTAGATTCCCTCCACGCCTCACATGTGTAGTCCCCAATCATTAGATTAACTGATCAGAGTGTCCCATCATCGTGTATTAACATGGAACCTCGAGCTGTCAACGTTAGCCCTAATGTATAGCATTCCTAGGGGATTTCACGATTGATGTTTATATGTTTGTCTGGTATTTATATCACATCAATCAAATACAGGCGACCAAACCTGGAAGTGGCGTATAATGGGACTGTCGTGTTGTCAGGTAAAACTTTCGTGATATGCTTTTGTCAGACAATGCACATGCACGGTGCTGGTCGGCGACCTCGAGATTTGATTATATGAAACAATGACCACCATAAATAGACTTTTAACGATATCGCGGACGATCCTTTCACGAGGCAACGTGGATAATTGCTTCCTAACTTCGCTAATGTGTTAATTTGGTCATGACTAAAGACGCGCACAAATTGGAAGCGTTATGCACGGAGCTGACCGGTAGTCAGGGGAGTTATTTCCCCTTTGCTGGACACACGTGACCGGTCCCTCCTGGTTTCGTCTAATCTCATTGATCTATAAATCATGTCATGGTCGATAATCTGATTCACAGTTCATAGCCGCGATTTGTCTGTATGGGTATAGCGTAACAGCGGCGTGCTGGAATGACAAACCCAGTTTACTATATTGCGAATGCACGTAATTGACCGTTAACGTGGTCGGAAAGGTATCTGGTTTGATATTGTGGTCTGAAATGATGTATGGTATCTGTACAGAAGTGCATTTACTAATTTAAGGTAGAATTAAAAATCTATGGTACATGTTGAAACTAGATAACGTACTGTATGTAATTATAAAGTAACAGTAATTGTGTTTGCGCGCGTGCGTGTGTGTGAGAGAGAGAGAGAGGGAGAGAGAGAGAGAAGGAGAGAGGGGAAGAGAGAGTGGAGAGAGAGAAGAAGGATGGGGAGTACATTGGACGGGAGTGGAATGCAGGCGTTTATCTGAAGTCTACATACTATTTTTTCCCGGGTAATTGACAGTGAAGGTGTCTCAGACAGCCTCTGTGTAATGTCCTATACATTTGCCGACAAAAGGACACTTTCCATTGATATGCAATTCCATCTTCAACGAAGTCTTCTATTTGATACCCATACACTTAGTCTAACTGATTCTAGTTGTACTTTAGCATGTCAACTGTCGGTTTGTCACACTGCATGTCTTGTTCACATATATGAATATGCCCAGGTCCTTGGCAGTAAGTCCACTGTTAGAGAGTTGAGAGTTATTAAGTTAGAGAGTTATTAAGTTAGGAAATGTGTCAGGACCGCTTTTTAAAAGTGCACCAGGTGGTGGGCGCGTGTCAGAACAGGTAATGTGTCTACAATAGCGAGGCAAGTCTTCAATTGAATTATTCAAAACACTTTCTCCCAATGGACAAACTATCAGTTTCCTAGAGCTCACGCGACCATTGCTAGGCCTGTGTTCCACGACAGGGTCGTAACGGTAGTCCTGGCGTAAATCATGATTTACTTCATTCCCTGTTATTTAAACGACCTATATTTAAAACTACATTACGACCCTTTCGTGAAACGAAGCCGAAACGGACGCCTTGTGTGTTCCTAGTCCTGTGGTCTGGGGATTGCATTGATACTTGACAGACTCGTGTTCTGAACTCTTCCATCGACATGACCACACATATATTGTTCTGTTTCCTCATACTGCACTTTCAAACATGTCTTTCTACAATTCCATGCCAATGCCTATAAAGGGCTAGCACCATAGATAACCCAGTAGGGAACAATTGCGATGTTTGTATGCTATGTATTCATATGTACATGCATTTATACAGTAAAACAGACAGACATGAAGACTATCCATCTGTGTCTTGTGGTCCTTCCACTTGTAGCGGGTTCAGAAATTTTGACTTACAATCAATTGTAGCTACAACTGTTCTGTGCAATAGGCCCCTTGGGACTGGAAGCAAGGGAGCGCACTCATATTAGGAATATGTTCATGTACAGATAGTCTGGGGAGAGCTCACTTCCTGTCCCCCAGGGAACCCCGGGCTGGAGATGACACTGGCCGATCGCTCCAGTTCTCCCTTAGCAATACATACACACAGAGCAATTACCCTATCAAATGTCCAAGCGTAGCTGTATCATCTACAACTAGGGTTATCTTAGAGTTACGATATTTCGTTCAGGAGATCCCAGAAGGTTGATCTCATAATCATAGGATCTCGGGTGAGGAATTACTTTAGAGGTTAGAAAGCTACTCTGTAAATATACAGTAGCATATATCGTTTCAGATAAAAGTAGGAATCTGATTGGTCGAGAGCGCAAGTGTACCACGCCGTCTCGACGTAGCTTAGTTTATTTTGGCGGGTACTACGGATTCTGGGTGGAGTTCATTACAATAGTGGCCGTTGCTATAAGCTCGTCGGATTTACAAAGCATGTTGTATTTATAATATTTAATCTGTTGACACTTAGGTTATGTGTGTGTCATCATATGTATAT
>JAUTBT010049489.1:0-34629 GCA_032361225.1 Lepetodrilus schrolli | reverse complement strand
TATATATATATATATATTTGCGTTATGGTGTTGTGTGGTAAACATAAACACTTCATTTATAAACAGTTCAAATTGAGGCACCTTGAATCAAATGTTTTGCATAGTTTGCAGTAGCTTTCAATGGTCATACAATCTGCTGTCAACAAAGGAACTGTGGTTTCCAGGCCAATCACTTCATCATATGCCACCACACAGAATAATTTATGTGTCACTTTCCAAACCCTGCCACATATCTTGGTAATGTGTAACCAATGTTATACACTTCCATGCAATGGTGGTTGCCATAGTATTAACTACATATATGATTGTTTAATTCCACTGTTAATGAGCTGTAATGTTAATGGAGTCTTATAAAACCTGAAATATAGCAGTATCATATATTAATTTAATTATAAGGTGGAACTGGCCTATAAATTATTAAATTGGCACTGTTATCTGTTCTGAAGATGTCTTTGACTACCATGTCCTTTGGGTGTACCTCTTTAATAATATATTATCTGCCCATCTCAGAAAATTGATTAATAGCAATTAATATTTTTTTTGCATCAAGATTTTCTATTTTCAAAATAAAGAATCCCAAATAAATTAAGTTGAATAACTGTCTAGAAATAATATACAATTGTTTCAAAGATTAAAAAACAAACGTCAGCCTTCACACATTCAGAAAACTGGAAGGCCAAGGAAATGTAGTTATATTTCCATTCAAGCCAAAAACATTGTAAAATTATTATATTCTGTGAGGATAACTCTAATCAAATCACCATCAAACTGAAACTCTAGAATAATGAAGACTTTGCATATTTTTTTTGTGCAAAAATTTAATACAGAATTGATTCTGGGTGAATTTCACACCTCAGTGCATATTCCTCATGCTTAATTGGATGCACATCAAAATAGGATCTGCATATGCATAATTGTTCACATAGGTCCACCAGAGTTGCTGGTTTATGATTCACTGGGCGTTAAAATGTTCATAGCAATAGATTTTGGATCACAGTTTCATAAAAACAATTAATTTGCAGCCCTCTTGACCACTCACATGACAAGTGAAGGTCAACACCATATAAACAATTTATTTTTTTTACAAAACATCATTGTTTTAAAAACACAACACAAGACTTTACCTTACTGCAATTCTGATATGTTTTGTATGGTTAATACACTCTTAATTCCACTATCAATGAGTTGTAGTGTTAGTGGACTCATGTGAGATACTGCTATATTTCAGGTTTAATATGAAATATAGCAGTCTCTCACATAACTAGTGAATGTGAACTCCATATAAAATAAACAATTCTTCACAAACCAAACCGGTCTGCCGAAATCAACCAAGTTGGAAGGCGACCGAAAATCAACCAACACAAGAAGAAAGAAGAAGACAAACCAACATAAGACTTTACCTGACTGCAATTCTTATAGGTATTGTATATTTAATACACTCGTCTAGAAGAAGAATTCATCATATTTCACACCTGAATGATTGAAAGGTTTATACGACTTAGTTATTTAAAAATAAATAAGTTATTCTATCCCTGTGGCTATTTCAAAGAGATTTGTAAATACTGCTGACCGTGGAATCTTAATGTTCGCCTTCAGCATGGCATCTTGTGAATGTTGGTAACTGCACAGAGAGGTACTACAGTCCATTATCCCCCTGATGTGGCTTTTATCAAGGCATGTTGGGAGACATTAAAATTTCCTGCATCATTTGTTCGAGTCCATTCAAATGAGTATACAACTGGTTTCATTACTGTCTCTCCGTAGGGGGGGACAGCCAGTGACTGCTGATGTGAAAACAACCCAAGTGGCAGGGAGACGAGCAGATAGAGAGAAAAAACAAGGTGTACGCTAACATTAGATATATATGTCAGTTTCCACCAATTTGCTCAGTTAACTGAATATGATGGAGAGTGAGTGTAGGTCATTGAAATAGCATCTTATTGTGAGGTCTATGTTCGTAACTAACAAGTCCACCCATTGCAAGAGTTTAATTAGGAAAATTAAAAACCAATATATTTTCATTAATTTTAGCACATTCAATTCCCCTTGAGAACAATTTTAATAATCAAAGTGCATTCAATCTACTTCACATGAGGTAGAAAACACTGTGATATAATGGCCTATGAGTTACCATAATGGGCACAGTTGTCAGAACATCTTTAAGCTTTCAAGTGATTGACTCTATAAATGCTACATTTTATCAGTGTTGGTTAGGATACATTTCCATCTTGCCACAGGGTGGCCTTTCATTTCCTGAAGATAACATTGCCAGATATGTGTGCACGACACAGCGGTTGAAGCTTTACCTGGAACCCTCAGTCAATAGTAGCACCTAGTGATCAGCAGAGGAGAAAATTACTACCTATTTTAGAAGCACAGAATCCCAACTGCACAATTGCCGGGAGAGAACATTCTATGAAGGAAATGTGTTGGTTAATGACACAATTGCGTGCTTGCTGCCCATCAGACAAAAATACACATTATGCCGACCTCCGACCTCAATTTTTTTCCCTTCGCCAGTAAAGAGAGTTCCACTGCAATTGCTTCAATGGTCTGTGAAAATTACCCGAGTCTGACCCTGAAGTTTCCTGGAAACGTAGGTAGCCTGCTGGAGTGTTGCAATAATTGGCCAAGTTGTGTACAAATCCAAGCAGTCAAATATAGAAGCTAAATGAAAGAATTTCCGCCATCGATAATGCCTACTTCAAGTCATCATACACAGCTAGTCGGGTACGCAGCGCGATAGTGCCCCTTAGGAACTGTCTTGATCCTTTCCAATCTCGGTAAGGCCTCTCATCTCAAATAATCCTCATTGCGACGTAAATGCTTCGACAAAACAGACTCATTTCTTAAAACCATTTTGTTTGATTGTCCTGAGGTGGCTTGGAAAGAACCTTTCCAATCACAACCAATGATTTTCATTTTCATTTCAATGCCAATCCTATTTACCTTAAACACCTATCACACTGACCAAGGGCTCTTGTGTGTCCACTCATCTGGTCTGACCATCGTCCAGTGTCAGCTTGGACAATGGCTGTATTACATTGTAACTAAGCACCTGCAGTTTCCTCTTCTATATATATTCCTTATTGGAAATGTTTTTCACAAACTAACTTTATTAGAAATATTAGAAATAATTTGTTCACAATTTCCATTTTTCTACATTATTCGTTTAATACGTCTCTAGGGTTTTGGAAATTATGCTGGATAATTGCCTTCACAAAACAAGTAATAATATAAGACTCTGTTAGACTTGCACATACTGTAGTATGACAAATCAATATACATGTATAGGCAACCTTTTATATATAGAAATTACACACCATTAAATTGACACTATCACAGTATGTTCACTGATAATGAATCTTTAATAAACACCTGCAAACAATATAATGTTGAGAAAAAAATGTCAATTTAATATGACTTAGTCAGAAATGGTTCTGATGATAATTCGCGATTAATGACATTTTGCAAATTGGTTATAACAAGTGAAGAAGTAATATCAGTCTTAGTGTAAACTCACCAACAATTAGAAAGTCATTAAAACTGTTTTACAACACTCCTACAGCTGCCTTTAATAAATCACAACTCAACACCAACATTTTTAGATATAAACAACCTTCGAAAAATAATCGCAAAACTAGTCTCATTTTGTAATTCTATTCCACATCTGTTGCCATGATATTTGAAAATATCCGAGATTGGTCTGAAAAAGAGTGTCATATGAAATACACAAGGTTGTCGGCCAATATGAAATGTACATGTATTGATTAGGTTTCAGGACTGCCTTTAATTCAATATCATCAATTTTTCAAAAGTTAGGAGACTCCAAGTCTCTGAGTTTGCCAAATGAATGGCTTAATCAATGTGCTGGAAGCAAGACAAGCAATAGCAGCCAGTTCCAGCCAGCACCACTTCTAGCCACGATAGGATTTACCTCCTTAAAATGTGATTTCAAACACGTTAGGTCAGAGAATCATATCTTTCTCGTCATAAAGGAAAATAAGCATGACAAATACGTGGCAATACAATTTTGAAATAATAACAACTTTCTGAATTGTAACATGATTGGTTTTGAGGTTGAAAATACATTACTACAGATAACGAAAGGGGTGAACGGTAGTTATTTGAAGTTTATATATATTACACAACATTGAAATATTAACCAAATAAAAAAAATATTAAAAGTTTTAATTGAATTTCATAGTTTCAAAACAATGTATTTATTTGTTGAAATTAAAAAATATAGTATTTAAAAATATTTATACCATTTCAGAGAAATAAATATGAAACAAGACTGAAAATATGAAAAATAATTTGCCATAAATAATAAAAATTCATACTATTATAATTGACCTTCCAAATCAGTTACATATATTTAGCAAGGCTAATACCTAATTGCAGATCGTACATTGGTGAAGCTCTGAAACATTTCTGTCTTTCCCAGTTACCATTACCATGTATTAGCCTGGGATTATTGGCATCTCCATTGCAGATGATCAGCACATGAAATTCAAATTGAGCCACAAAATGAAGGAGAAAATAAGCAACGTTTGCTCCATATCAGTGATCATGTATGTAGAATAATGTGTCAATATGGGGGCCTAATATACAATTGTGTATTAAACAGGCCTTATCTCGCGACGTTAGGTTCTGGTTATAGCCCCTAACTGGGGCGTCCAGGCCCGACTATCATTAAGCATTGTATGGAAGAAATAGACAGCTTAGCTATGGATTAGAAGATAATGGAAGAAAATGCAAAGGGGCCGTCTTGAAATCTGTGGCCAAATGCTAATTGTCTAACTCTTCAGCCCCAAACATGCTGCCATAATGGCCCCGATAAAGCGGCATTGTCAGAACACTGCCTAGTGTGGCAAATGGCTTAATACGGAAATCTCATTAGATGCAATGGGATGGTGCCCGGTATGCTTCAGACAAAGACAGTATCACATTAGGCAGTTGGTACTGTTATATTTTGAATTTCTGTCCTAGCATTTGTAATGGTATTAAAGATGGAGTCATCAGGATTGGCTGAACTTGCACCACAAATGTGTCGGTTCTGGTGACGACTTCTATGCAATCGGGAAATGTATTGACACTCTGTGGGGAGAGAAGCAAAGAACTGAATACAAAACAGCGGATGCAGTCAAAAAGAAGCAAGAAATAAGAAAATTGGCTGTGGCAATCCGCATGCAGTATCTTCAGATGCACGTATTATTTTTTTCTCCCCCAAACACCCTCCAGTCACAAACACATCGTTGAGACTGGCAGGGATTTTTTTACTATGTTCCTCCATTAACTCATAATATCTAAATCCATAATTGTAATCGGATATATGCTGAATCCCGGTCTTCAATTAGACCCACGTCACGCTCCACCCTACCTCGCTTGTCCAGATTATTTCAATTTAGTTTGTCCACAGGGTCTCAATCCATCTCTCTCCGGTGTAACTGGCAGAAAAACGTAAATATGATCCAAATACGACCTTGAATGAAATGGGTTTGACCGTGATGAAAAGTTTGACTGTGCTCCCAATGAAAAGCTCCACGGAGTGGCAGTATTTCTCAGGTGCACTGTTATTTATCAGATGTAATCCATGCAGCAAGCAGACTAAAATCAAACAATCAATTTCCTACGCAGTCCAGCTATTATATATATTTTTTTGTCAATGAAGTGTTAGTACATAGCACATTGACTGATGGCTGACATGCAGTGCTGTTGCATAATGCATAAGGGTTATTTTACTTTAGAGCATCAAGCTAATAGCTCATACAGATTAGAAAGTAAATATTTGCAGAGGCGTTAGCTGGAGGCACGAATAACAATTTATTGCGTTATTTCAAAGACCATTCAATATGTACCTCCATAATTAGTTAAATTATCATATAAAATTTGAAGATAAAAAATATAGAGAAAAAAACAACAGATTTACTTCCAGCTTCACCGCGTGGTATTTTCTATTTGATAAGGTGACTACTTTGCTGCCATTTAGCAATGGGACATCGACATCAGCAACTGTGGCCATCATCATCAGTGACTGCAAGACTTGATACATTAGAGTGAATAGTGCATTTGTCTTACTACAAGCACTCATCAATAACAGGGAATGCTAATCAGTCAATGATATCCATATAGACTGGACAATAAGATAAAATAAATAAATAAATAGTACATTAATAAATCGCATGAATTGTATGCTAAAAGTGCTATTATCCTTATCAAGGGATCAATGTGCATTAATTTCACCTTCTCAACTCTCTGGAGAGTATAAAACCCAAGCGGACATTATTCAGTCTCTAGAAGGTTAACATTGACAATTCCATATGTTCCTACCAGGTACCCATTTTACAGCTGAGCACTATGGACAACAAGATGCTGCAACTACAATATTTGACCTATATAAGGATGGGTGAAATGATATCAAATATTTTGAGAAATAGACCATATGTAAAACATTTGATGAACGAAAATGATTTCAAAACATTAAAATAATTACTAAATCCATTCCAATTTGTCTAATGGGTGAGTGATTCGATGTTTAACATCACAGCAAGAATCTGCTACCCATACCCAATGCTTTGTTTAGTAAAATATCTAGCTTAGTAGCATATAGCAGTTGACAACTCTCACAAGGCAAATGACAAGGCCATCTGTCAAATATTAATAGAATCTACTAAGTATGAATTTTGGCGACCAGTGTAAAAGTGGTGATGACTACATCTACAGCATCGACTGGCCTTAAATACAACACCAGTGAAATGCACTTGAAACAAGAACATGCACAACTAACACAGTGCTTCATGTCATAAGTGGTGCTGGTGACTGTAAATAAATAACACCATGGCAACACTTGCATGCCACTGTACAAGAGAATGCATGTGCGTGTCGGCCACATTCTGTGACATGCAGAAGATATATTTCTCATGTGTATTACTCTTATGTATTACAAGGATTAGAATTACCCCATGCTACAATACTACATGTTTACTATATCTATAAGGCAGTTCTGAAAGTTAACATAGTTAATGACAGAGAACGGCGAAAAGAAAGCCATGTAGTATAATGCTTAGCTAACAGAACAAGACTATTGCTGAAGATTCGCAGTTATAGCTAGGCATTGCTGGAAGTCCATTACAAAGAACAACCTTAACACACAGCTGCGCTTTTTGGTAAATATTTGATTATTGCAACATGGTGCAGACACATTAATGGTTGTCATGAAACTGGAAACAGTAGGTGAAGTGTCTCAAGAACAATACCATAAAAACCCACTTTGGATAACTGTAAATCAAGCCTACCAACAGCACCGCAATACAATTCTGTAGGTAACCTTGCAATATGGAAAGCCGTGGTGAGGTGACTCATTCTAAAACTGGAATCTAAATAAATACTGGTCACTATCCTGCTGCCATCTCCATGTTCCACAGAGATCTGGCAACTTGTGGAATGTACACCTCTCTTCTGGATATATACACACAACAGCGTGGGAGAGAGATTGCATCACAGCATCAGCACATGGATCAGCATCCAGTGCATCACAGGATTTGTTCCAAGCCAAGGACCAGGAATATAACAATAGCTCATCAAAGTTAAAAAACAGTACATTTCCATGTGTACACAACTCGGATGTTACCCCAGACTGCAGCCAGGACCATTCTAAAACTTGTAGAAGCACCACTGAGAAGGTAGAAGAGGCTTGAACACAATATACAGGATTTACATGCTCAGAGTGATGCTCAGTGATGCTCAGAGTGGTGATCATAGTGAAGCTCAGTGATCATCAGAGTGGTGATCATACTGAAGCTCAGTGATCATCAGAGTGATGATCAGAGTGATGCTCAGTGATCATCAGAGTGATGCTCAGAGTGATGCTCAGTTGGAATCCAGTCCATAAATTAGCACAGTGCTCAGTAGATCACTTGGTAATTACACTTAATTGCTTGAGTGTTGTATGGTCAAATATTTGAGGGGGGGGGGGGGAGAGAGAGAGAGAGAGAGATAGTATTGATTGTCATAGTATTGTTGTTTATGGGTTTTAATACAATATTCTTGGTTTAATACAGCGAATGTAACTACATCGTAAAATTGTATTTAAACAAAATAATTAAAATAATAAAATGTGATAAAATTATGGATTAAATTATGGGCAGTGGGAATATTTCACCCATATGCCACGCATATAATGCCCATAGATAAATCTGAGATATGTACAATTACACCAAGATTCAGCTCTTGATACCCTCTTAATCACAGAGAAGACATAAGACAGTTCACATCAACATCACATCACATCGACTCCTAGCCAACTTCATACTCTCATCTAACCCATACGTGGACTCAGACCAAATGAGCCGAACACAGTCTTCTACAGAGTAAAACAATGAGGACATTTTGAAAAATAAAGTGTTGAAAGTCATCATGGCAGGTTGAAATGTGTACCCCTGAAAGTCTCTGGAATAAAGCAGGGGGGAGGTGTACCAGGACTTGGATGTCTAGACTCCCAATTATTTCTCAGTGAAGCGATCTGCTTGCAGTTGGCTCCAGTTAATGCGTTATTTCACACAAAGATGCCCACAGAAGATGAGACCTCTCGACCATGGTTAAAAAATGTGCCTCATTTCGATAAACCATTTTCGTTCCCCACGTAATTATTGAATTTATTATTTGCTCCATTTCACACCAATATTCTATACCCTTAGAAATCCTGAAAAGGGATTTTTCCTTCACTCAAATCAGAAAGGTAAACTTTTAGAAACTGCAATTTAGAAATAATAATATTTAGTGAATATCCCAAAATATTGTAATGAACATTTTGAATTAGTATACCCTTTTTCATTTAATTATAAAATGTGGTTACCATAGTTACTGCAGTCCATCTCTGAACATCAAGTTTGATACTTTCTTTTAACTTTGTTTATACCATAATTCTGAAGTCCAACTACTGATACAAAAAAAAAATCCTTCAAATACCTTAATTAATTCATCCATGGAAAAAAAACCAACCACTTTCTAGAAAGTAACTAGATACAATGTGTCATTTAAATGCATGAGGCTGGGGGAAGTATTGGGTGGTGGTAATTGAAAGAAATATATGTAAGTCAGCATGGCTTCTCCACATCATTAGCTCTTGCAAGAGCCAGGTACCATGGACCTCCTGAGGAAAGATTGTAAGTCTGTGACAAACTCCTCTCAAGAGCAGATTTAATTGGCTTTCAGTGAGTTGCAAGTTGGGCCCTCTCGCATGTGCTTAACCCTCTTGATCAGGCTGAATTAGCCTCTCCTGCTGTAGCCAGGCAGACAGACTTAACACTCCAAGAGTTGCCCAAATCCACAGGGCGTTGTGAGGACACATGTGAAACGAAAATCGAATCAATCTCGCTGCTTATTCAAGCCTTTACCAAGCTTGCTCCCCATAATACATGGTGATAAGCAACAGATAATGCAAATGCCTGCTTTGGCACCTACCGGGTATGTAGGAATGCAGAAAGCCACCAATGACTTTGGAAATGGTTTACCCTACCACCATAAACTTTATCTACGGTCAGAGTTTCACCCATAAAATCTAACTTGTTCACGTTTCATTAACAAAGTTACGATTGTACTGATCTAAGACCAATTAAGATATTTTTTTCTCCCCAGCCGTTACCTTGTAAAGCTCGATTATATTGTTGTAAGTTTATGGGAAACTTCTCTTTATCAAAGCTGATGAAAATGGATTTCTGTTAGCCTACATCCACATTAGGTGTATTGAATCACCAGAAAATAAAGAGCAAAAGAACTGCATTTGACATCTACAATATGGACGTGACTTTAAACAATGCTGCTGTGTACACAGGCAATGAAAGCACACACGTATGTTTCTTCCTCATTCATTTTAACTATGTAGTTCAAGAACGATATTTTTGTCTTTGCAGTCAAATGATGGCGTTAATTTTGGAAGTAAAACATAGGGAAAATGATGGGAAATAATTCTTCAGCATGGGTAAGATTCCTTGGGGGGGGTGGGTCAAGATATCATAATAGTTGTCCATCTTCACCTGTGTAATGGGCTCAATTATATTCTGGGATATCTGATATACTAGCAGTGTATAAAACTCCCGCAATGTCACTGCCAGACATGAGGACTGGTAAGTCTGAAGAGTTATATATTGGCCAGTGATCGCTTATATGTCTTAGAAAATAACAATAAAAAACAAACACAACATGTGGGTGTGCAAGGCTCAAACTTTACCAGTCCTCGCTGAAAATACCCTGTCACTACCCCGTGTGGATATGCTCTATTTCAAACACTGATACTAATATCCAAGTGTGTGGCTTAAAGGTAGGTACATAGACTCTACTTCAGATGAAGGACATGCAATAGTGACTCTGAGGCTTGGAAGTTCACACATTCCAAAACACCAACTCCATCTAAACGGTTCCGTTTTACCAAAGATGAATTTTGATACAGAATCTTTCTGCACTGGCAATGGCTCTACCCAGATGTACACAATAGGCCCCAGCCTGGAGCAATCTTTCCACCCTGATGCAATCTTTCCACCCTGATGCACAGTATTGTCACTTCTCCACTGAATTCCCGCCGCACAAAGCCTAGACGGGCCGATGTTCTTTTTCTTGTGATATTACCATCATCCTTTGTGAGCATTCCTCATTTGCAAGAGCAATCGCCGCTGTTCTGATGGTAGGGGCACAATTAGAGGCTACAAGGATCACTGATATAGCCAGAGATAGTCTTCATGCCTCTCTCTCTTTGCCAGGCTTACAGTGAGGGCAGCTGAGCGGAAAAGAGTCGTGGGCCTTGTTTAGGGTCACTGGCTACCTATATTGGTCTGGGTCCTCTTTTTTTTATTATTATGAACCTCAATTTGAAAAGCCTTTAAAAAGTCTCTCGATGCCTGATGAATTATTTTGTAAAAGGTGAATCACCAGGATATGAATATGCACCAACAGGGCTTGTTCCAGTACCATCTTCAGAGTGAATGGCAGTTGTTACAGAGATTACATATCGTGTATGTTGCATTACAAAACTATCTAAAACATTAATTTTGCTGTCTCATTAAAAGAAGAAGAAGAAACTCTATTTAACGTCGGATATGTAAATAACAAAGAATGTTAGCTCTGTAGAGCTATTATTCCAACAAAAACAAACATACATGAAGATGGTCTGAAATTCTCGTACAAAACATTGTGAAGAAGATGGTTTACATAGACAGAGATTCATTGTTTTATAACTATAAAAAGCCATGTGAATTCACTTTAAATTCAATCGAAAACAACTCTAAAAAAATTAATGGAAATTAATGATCTAATGATCATATACAAATCATTTATATAATGTTTCCTGTATTATATCCCTTGTCTCCCATCTTCTGGCTGTAAGGTGGCAAGTGCCAACACCCAATGCCAAACTCATAATGGCCACTGTAGCCAGGGACATAATTCCTACCTCCTCAGATAAGCCATAAACATTCCTTACATTCCACCCTAAAAGAAGTTTCCTCCCCATAAGATAATGCTGGCGGTTATTGTCTGCATGTACACAACCCCCCCCCCCCTTCACAAACTATTCCAATTATAAGCAGTATGGTAGAATGTGATCACATGTAGATAGCTCATACATAGTCAATTTAATATCTATTCAACTTGAATTTTTCCATTAATAAATAACAGGGGAAAAAATAGCATAATAAAAACAGGAAGTAAACGGCAATGACAAATTCTTAAATGTGAGCATGAACCAGACACTAAGCAGGTACATGTACATTATTCTAAGGAAATGCTTCTCCAGTGAATATACACACAACTGCTAGTAATGCTGGACTCTAAGACTAACAAATCCTGCGGGTTCTGGTGGCTACAAAGTTGAAAGACTTATGCCAAAATATTTTGACCCTGTCAATTGCAGCATGGAAGAAATGCTCAAGGGGTATTTTCCAAGAAAGCCAGAAACATGATCTGCAGACTGGAGCTGCCCTAGCCTCAGATTCAAATCTCCACTAGCAACAAGAAATCTCCACTAGCAACAAGAAATCTCCACAGCAACAAGAAATCTCCACTAGCAACAAAGCTGTTGGTAATTTGTCCAAACATGCGGACATTGTGTATACTTCCTAAGAAATAATTACAACAATCAAAATCGATAAGGGTGATCACTTTCTGATCTAGTTATCTTCCAATATGACAATGGAATAACATAAATTGCTAAATATGGCTAATGTGATAAATATCATTCCACGATTAGCTAAACAAAAATATACATTTATATCATAATATTTGTCACCTTTCAAAAGCCAAAAGAAAGGCATTTCTTAAACATATCCAATAAAAGTTGTGTATTCAATTCATAATTATTATTAAATTTGCTTTTTTCCCCATTTGTAATGAAATATGATCTATATTTTTCAGAATTACATATCTAGAAAAGGTTTCGTTAATGGTGACTCCTAGCATAAATAGAATAAATAGCATAAATAAATAACTTCATCAAGTTATTCTGTGGAGGTCTATCATAATACTATTTTAGAAAGTCCATATCAGTTTCTTTAATTGGGATTCGTAGCATAAATAGCTTAAATAGCATAAATGAAAATGACCGATATTACAATGCATAGTATGCCATAAGTGTGTACATTTATGGCTATCACGCAACCACCTTTGTACCTTTCAACATGTGCCAGTGACTATGCCTGAGCTGTCTACCTGAGTTCACACCCAGAGATACCAGTAGATAAAAGTCTACAAGTCAAATTAGTGGCCTAGCTTCATGTGCTGATCACCCAACAGATTAATGACTGGAATATTAGGCAATTGACACCAGGCTATGGTGAAACAAAGCTGCCTGAACAATACATTAAGAATATATATGCCTGATAAAATACTAGCAGTCTAGGAGGTTGGACCTAGCCCCGATCTTACAACGCTATCATACATTTGTTCAAAGATCTCGTTACATTTCAAAATGTTCCTATATACAGGCTGCCATTGTAATAGGTGTGTGTGTGTATGTGTGTGTGTGTGTCCATGTATCCGTGTCCGTGTGTGTGTGTGGGTGTGTGTGCGTGCGTGTGCGTGTGTATTTGTGTGCATGTGCACGTGTACATGTACACATTTGAGAATGTGTTTAGGTAAGTAAATGCTACTTGTGTATAAGTATTGGATAAGTAACCATGGTAACTAACAGGGCTCATTATATTTTATAAATATTTATAAATATTTTAGAAATAAATTACCACAACTTTTGTTATTCCATGGTGGTCTATTATAATTTCAAAATAAAACTATTTTATAAAGTTCATTTCATTCATAACTTATTTAGCTAGCTAGTGATATTTTCATCTGATCAATGCCTGTGTATACAGTGGTTAATGCACCCAGTAAATTATGATTTGACCCATAAAGAGTTACCCTGTGTATAGTCGAAGGTTGCTTCTTATATGCATATATACTGTTAACATATTAATGTCTCAAACATGCTCATTCCAATATTAACTACACCTGTCAATAGCCACCATCAGAACACCACATAATTCCAAAATGTCGACCATATTAAAATGATTGCTTATGAGATGCTATAATGTTTTACACCCTCGTAAAATCCATACCCCCAATCAACAATAGTCTGGCTGGTGTAAAATTTCCCACAAAATCATCTTGAGTACACTAAAACATAACCTTGATGGATTCTGAGTGGAAGAAGTGTCTCTTGAAGATGAGACTATACTACAGAAACACCTCTACCAGTTTCTTGGGTAAAATCAACCGGAAATGGACATTTAGAAAGGGAAAAAAATGTTTACAAAATACACACACAACTATCGATATTAAACATCTACAAGGAGAAGTATTTCTCCCACGTAAGTTACCATCCATATTTTGTGCCGCCATTATAGGACCAGCTTCTGCGTAACTCTAATTAGACAAATGGGGGCTGCTGACTGGGTCCAGACCTGAAGTAGTTAGACTGGATGGGCTCGGGTAAGAGTACTTCTCATTAGTGGGGCTTCACCTTGCTCAAAGTGACATGGCCAAGATGATTTGGAGGGGTTCCTGGCTTTCCCTTGGTCCTAAGAATCTCGAAGAATGGTCTTAAAGTCGCGGGGCGAGTCTGGTGAAGGTAGAATGAAGGGTACTCACCAGTTGTTTACTTGAAGTATCGTCAGACCTGTGTCTTGAGCTAGCTGCTTTTTCTGCTCTTCTGAAGGGTAGGGATGCTACAATGAAACCATGTCGCATTATTAACGAAGTCAAAATAAACCTGTGCTTAGCCACTTGCTATTTAATTGAATTTCTTTTTGCCGTTCCTCATAATGTTGCTACATTTAATATCACTTAATATTTGCAATATTTTATACAGATATTCAAAGACATGCACACAGCTATAAGTTATAGCTGGGACCAGAATAAACAAGAGATTTGGCAAACAAGCCATGATGTTCAGTAATATAAATAGCAGTTGTTTGTGTTATTAAACCAAAATAATCTGCACATTTCACTGAAGTATAATAACACAATTATCAAGTTTTCATTATTCAAACAAGTTATCTTAAATTCAATAAATAATTAATAGTTCTCTTGAGATAAACAATATAAACATACATAACGGAAGAAACGTGCCAAGCCAATAAATTGTTTTAAAAAAAATATGATATTACAACCGAATGCTCAACATTCAGACTGTTTTAATCCTGTCCAAGTAAATTGAACATTTGCTCGAAGCTGTCATAAAACGAAGCCTAAAATGTCAGAAGGGTGTGATCACACACAAACAATATACCAATGTGATTATAGATCAGCTGGTAATGGCAGTGAAAGGTCAGGCGGGCATTTGCTAAAATTACAACTGAGCCATTACCTAATTCCACCACAACATAGACAGGAAACCATTCAGCTATTGTCCGTTTGATTTGAGGGAGGGGGTATCACTTATACTGCTACCATACCATTTTTTTGGGCCAAGTTCTGGACATTAAAAAAATTATGATGCCTCAGAGATGACAATTTATTTCTCTCACCATAGACCTGATAGAAGGTACACTATTATTTTGTTGAAAATATCAAACTTTTTTTTTTTAAATTGACTGATTCCTTCAGACGAAGGCTAAGTATTTATAATAATAACAATAATAATAATTTTAAAAAGAGCATTTATAGAGCATGCCATCTGCCGTTATACAGTTCTCTTATAACATTAGGATGCTATGCCATACACAAATCAAATAGCCTATGTCTGATGTTTTTGGTCTCAGTAATTCCATTTTGTTTATTAATTAATTTGTGTTTACAATATTATTATTACTGTTATTATTATTATTATTATTATTATTATTATTATTATTATTATTATTATTATTATTATTATTATTATGATGTATGATCAATTTTATATTACCTGTGTGTTGTGAATGAACATGGGTATGAATTACAACTGCTGGAAAAATGCATGCAAATATTACTATATAATTTTGAATTTGTGGTAATATTATGGAATTCAGAGGTATTATCATGCAATAATATTATTAATTATTTTTCACATTGATCATAATTTTAAATAGCTGTACCATAACACCAACACAATTTTATCCAGCAACTATACAAATTAAAAGTACTTTTCAATAATTGCTACAAATAATTATTGTCTAAAACAAACAAATGCAATGTTTATCTAACCTGTGGATGAAACGAGAGAGGGATTAGAACAGTTTCTCATCACACAAGTCCTAAACAGTGTATAATTATGGAGATTGGTGGCTATAGCTGAGTCATTGTGTGATGGACCCTAATTCTGTTACCTCGGCGACACTGACCCCAGTAAACACACAAAGGATAAATACACAATGTTTTCACAATTTATAGGGGCGGAGTTTGCCAATCACAAAGTCAGCTGCCTTGTGTATTTTGCAGAGCAAAACAAACACAACTCTATACCAGGCACCCTAAGACTTGCTTATGCATTGGAGATTAGTGCGATCTCATTTCTATTGTAGCCGCCAGACTGATACTTCACACACATCAGCTCATATTTCTAGGAACCACAAATGTGTCATTTACTCTTAATTCTATAAATTTAATATGAAAAGGTAATTTAAACAACATTGAATACGCTAACATACAAATGCAAGGTTCTTCAATGAAATATCTGTCATTATCATATATTATACAAACTATGTTGTGGCATTTTGTGAGGTCCTCCAATGACATTTTATAATTTATAAACCTAGTTCACATGTCATCAATGGCAACATTCATCATTTTAGTTGACAAGTACCCTATTAGGTATTGTCATTATGAAAGCAACCTAAACATAAATTTAATGCTGATTAAAAATGGGTTGCAAAACAATAAATAGATTAACCTATATGCATGTCAGAATAAACACCCATGTGCCACCCAAGTAGTGAACGCACATAATAATTATAATCAGTATCAAATTTTAAAATCACCTAAAATTCAAAGAAATTCTTAAAAACTATTTCATTCAGTTCTTAGTTCTTTTCAGGTAATCTCAAAATGATTGAACAAGTTAGCCTGTGGGCATTGTTAATGTACACTTTATTATTATTATTATTATTATTATTATTAATGAGCAACAAGATAATGTGTTTGTCCACTGCAATCCATGCAGTGTGTCACACATTATTTATTTAGTACATATTCACTTCCTGGGAAAGGACCAATGTGCTCTTTCTCAAAATATAAATCCATGCTATTTATACAGCTGGACCATAGTTATTTTCAAACATGACCCAATGTGACATATGTTTAACATAGTGATGACAATAATATAGGCATTTCCTATTACACACATACCAGAGTGATGTTTGTTAATTATCTTGACATAAAACTGATACTGTACTAAATATGCACAATGTTGAAATTAAGATTATATATTTAACTATTTTACTACTCAAACAATTAAAGAAAATACAATTAATTAATCACAAAGTATCTACAAAACATAGCATAATGAAATTAGTTTTGGAGACAATAATTTATAATTCTATTTCATCTGTTCATTAGACTGACTATGTTAGAAGAATATCTACAACACACATGGTTGTGCAGTCTTAGATCCTCTGTACAATGTGTGTTACACTACTGTTCTCACTATTCCTTCAGAACCATACCAATGGTAATTGTACTTAATTAAGGAGTAAGTAGATAAACTTCAATGCCAATTACCCTGAATATATCTCTTAATTACAAGGTTACAAATTGGGTTATACATATCCACACAATGCTTTGGGCAGTTAGCAGTGAAGCCAGGTGGGGGTCTAACCATGTTTATTTGGTCAGCCTACTCTGGACATGCACAAGACTGAAGTGATGAGTGACAGCACTGACATGCTCTGTCTGATATTGACAAGCTTCATACCCCCCCCCCCCCCCTCCCCTCACCCACCCACTCCTGCCACAACTCCCATGGTTGCTTTGTTCGCTGTAACCCTGTAACCCTAGAGAAATGTTCAACATATCATTTCATAATTCTTATTTATTTACTGCATTATGTTATGGGAACTTGTTGTATAGCCCAGCAGAGACTGTCTGCTTGAGGTGAAATCTGGAGTTCAAATCTCAACATTTCCTCAACTTTTATGGTCTCTGATATCACTATGCTGGCAGCTGACATGTATCATGCCACCTATGTAATGCCAGATGACAATTATGATCATGCTAGGACAATCATAGAAAACTCAGGCTAATTAAATCCATTGGAAATTCACATGGAACATCAGTCTGCTTCATGGTGGTATCTTAGTAAGTTAGAAAAACGTCTATTTTCCATTTCACGAAAACACAATTCATGTTTCTTATGCTTGTCATGCAAAAACTATATTCCTCAAAGTGTATTTAGTTCTTGGGAGAAAATATTTGTAGTGTATCAATTCCAACTGAATGAGATTCCGAGAAATAGCGTACACATACTATAACATTATTCATGGAAACACACTTTAATTTATTAAGATATTGTAAATTAAGAAATTCCCATTTCTTTTCATATACCACATTGACATGGAGACATTTCGAAGAGAACTGGTCTAAATTATGGCAACACACCAATAACAAAAGTTGCATTCATTTCCAGCAATTACTACTTTTAATCTGTTAAATATTTAATTAAAATTTCTACTAATAGATACGACTGGTAGGGTGGGGGAAATGCAAATTCCCAAATCCAATATAGCACTGACTGTGACCGAGCAGCATTGTCTTGAAATATCAATCAGTACCATTTAATCTGCACATATAATTCTGAAGACAGCTTTGATTTGAAATTAGATCCAGAAAATAACTATTCCCTCCTTTCACGGTTCTCCTCCATATGCAATTGTAGTACAGTGGGGCTACGAGTGTCCTGCTGGCCGGACAATAGGGGTCATCAATTAGGTCCGAGTGAGGTGAACAAAGGGATGACACTTGTATTGATGGTCAATGAATGACCGTCGTACACTGCATTTACCCCGGGTGGCTAAATGACTGCCCGGTAACAGGTAGTGTAATCGCAGTGTTGTTTGTTTTCAGCGGCGGTCGGTCGCTACATGACTGCTGGTATAAAGGTAGGAGGGAAGAGGAAACGGAGACAATTGATAATCAGGATTTATGTTCCATGTAATAAGAGGCTTTCTCTGGCATCCCCATTTGGTTACACATTTCCTATGCTGACACCTGAAATTTACGACGTCTGATTCCACAGATGATACAATGTCACAAGTGCTCTATGAATGTCATTGACAAATCCACATCACTTTTCAATAGGGACGGGTGCCCTAACGTTCAGACAATTCATACAAGTTGATTTGTGATCTTCAATATTTGTAGGAAATTAACTTTGAATATTATTGTATTTTATAATTTACATGTGGATTTAGATTAAACTGGATTAACTGACCAAGATCCTAGTTATAGCATTCATTTTATACTTTTTATTTACATTGGAGGTGCACGGGTTTCTTCACCCATCTCTTGGCTTGTCAATTTGTGGTTAGAGGAAACCCTCAACACCTGTAGTACAAATGTTGCAGTAAACCTGTAAGCATTGGCTGGTACTGAATAACAGTTACTATGTACGCTACTAGACAGCCCATACTACTAAAATGATTGGACAGGCAGTGGACTAGCTCTTTGGTTCAAACTCATTTTTTACCCTACTGTCTGACACTCTACCACTGCATTTCTTTGCATGACTTCTAAAACAAACTACTTTTACCTAAAACTATACTGTAAAGACATTTTCATGTTCAAGTGAAAGCATTACCTTTGAAGATATCGTGACAACCTTCCACAAAATTAAAGCTTTCTTTGATACTTTGAATTGTTGTGGCCAGTTTGACATTGGATGGCTACATCACGCTTTCTATGCCATTTGCACCATATATCAACCCATTCAAACACATCCTCATACAATGTGGTCCTCATAAATGACTCTTCCCAAATTGCTATTTCAGAGATACAGCAATTCTGAAAGGCTTTTTAATGTTCATCAAAGAATTGTGGGATGGCATAATTAATAGCAGAATGCAATTAAAATCACTGCTTCAAAGATAATACTGAAACAATAGGTAGCAATTATCGATACATCATTAAAAAAAAAAAAGAGGTCGCTTTTAGAAATGTGTATTTAATCTAGTTCTGGATTAGACTACTCACATCAGAATTAATCTGCAAAAACTTTCTAATGAAAGTGTCTGAAGTTTGTCATGACTGCTCTTCTTCTACACATTCGACACACATATGTTGCTTGAGGTTACAACCTGGACTTGGTTTCATGAAAGGGTCCTACTGGTAGGCAGGGCACAAATCAAGCTCTACATCATTTCCTGTTATAGTAAACACAGGCATTTGCTGTAATTTACGTCTGGACTACAATAAGACCCTAACCCTTCTGACCCTACCCTTTCCTGAAACTTTGTGAAAAGCAGGTTTCATGTTTTTTGCTGGCCCTGTTTTTTCCATTCATCCATTTCAGTTGACCAAAAGCAATAAATAATAAATCTGTTACACTTGTTTAACAAACTGTTATATCTCAAGGGTGAGTGAATTATTGTTTTACGTCACAGCGGGAATCTTTCACCCATACGCGACAATACATCTCAAGGACAGGCATGAAACAATTATTGTTTGTACATAACAAATTTGTTCATCCTCATGGTAAAATGTTAATAGTAAAGCATATTGAACAAATTCTTATTCTATCTATATCACGGATCACTAGTCTTGAGAACATCAATATTCTAAGATGTTCTAAATTTGAAGAACCTATCCAATTTGGTTACAACAGTTACAGGTTTGAAGTTTAGACAAGTTTGAGCTTATTATTATATTATTTGTCATTTATCCTATATTATAACTAAGAATCTAAATTATACTACCACATCAACAAAGAAACTGATATTTGACTTAAATAATTTTTTATACAAAGTACAAATTTGAGAAGAATGTGAGATGGTTTGTGCACATGAAATCTATTTGTTCAAATAGCCCATGATAGAAGTCTTTGTATTCATAAATCTTTAGCAAATTCAATTGGCTGTTATCTGTGTGAGGCTACCCCATCCTGTTAGAGAAGCTCTAAACACTAGCGTCTAAATAGGATTATTTTCACACCATTCAGATTTCTAAGTGGATTGTTTATCTGAAATTTCTCAAACAAATGGTTTGGCGAAAGACAATAAAAAGACTGCTTATTTTCATCATGTATATTCGACTTGCATTCATCTGCATATGAATGAGCCATTTGGCACCGAGGATTACTTCAATTTAGGCGTTCATCGTTGTCTATATTCCAATTTGGTGACTAAATGAGGAGCCGTGTGTGCGGAATACAATCTTTTAGGATAGAACCGTGACATTTGGATTGAAAAAAATAAAGAGTCAAATGATTAGATTGTCATGAGATGGGAATGCTATTTTATTTCTCTTGACTTAAGTAAACTCTAAAAAAAATACTGCTTGTTAATTGAAACATTACAAGATTAATCTAACAGTCGCCACGCCTCATTGAGAATAAATAAAAAGAAAATATAATTGTCATGCTTACTAAGTTTGAAGCACTCATAAATATCTTATTTTGTGAGATCACTTCGTGACTTTAATCAAATGTGTGTAGTGAAAGTTTTAAACAGATTTTGCTAACCATTAAATGAGCTCAAGCACAAAATGATTTTTCCTTAAGGCATGTGATTTCAGCACTGCTTCGGAGGAGATAAAAATGCAGCTATTCCATGGTCTGTTCAGGTTGTTGCTAGCCACACATGTAATGTAATTTGTGGATAAATAAATACAGCATACAAGAACATGACAATGTCTTGTTATTTCTTGGAAAGGAAATTCAAATAATTAACGTAAGATTATTTCCAATGATATTTGATGCATAATATATTATGGTGTAATGCAGGTTTTTCAAAACAAATAATAAATATTTTAATTTTTGGGGGGGGAGGATTCTCAATTTCAGAAAAGATAAAATTTTAATAAACAACATTGTTTCTAAATTCACATTTGCTAAGTGCAATCTTCACATATAGGAGGATTTCTAGATATTTTCCTTATGCACATCCAAATAATCACTAACGTGGTAAATGATATAATTAACTTCTAACAATTGTGAAAAACAGCCAGCACAAAGCATGGCATTGAGCATCACTAATATGCAACATTGCGACAGTGACAAAATGAAGGAATGCATTCAGTGGATTTCCAGATTCATTTAAGTCAGCCGGACAGTGCTCGTGATTGAAAAAGGCAGTAATTAGATTTACCTGCCCATTAATTAGAGAATCTATACGAACTTCGACCTGCCTCAAGATTATTAAAGGGCATCTTTTCTTTGAGTTGCACATTAGTTCGGAAATGAGGTCTTACGAAGGTTCGCCTACTTGCAAGATGGCGGCATTCCGTAATTGAGTCACCGCGACAACATTAACATGATAGCTCAATGTTGGACGTGGTATTTTCCATTTTATTATTTTTTCTTTCTTTTACTCAACCAACTTCTTTCATGCCGTCTATTCTGTTTCTATCCTTATCAAAATTAAAATCTTGCAACATTGATACACTCTCCAATTCTATGCTAGAGATATAGAATCCACTATTTCAGGTTTTTAAGTTAAAATCCATATAAAGGTTTTCATATATTCCAAATGTAT
Source organism: Lepetodrilus schrolli (assembly GCA_032361225.1). Taxonomy (NCBI): domain Eukaryota; kingdom Metazoa; phylum Mollusca; class Gastropoda; order Lepetellida; family Lepetodrilidae; genus Lepetodrilus; species Lepetodrilus schrolli. The sequence continues at coordinate 12,487 of JAUTBT010049489.1, read as the reverse complement.
CAAAATATATATCAAATCATTTTCTTTTCTTGTGGAAAGATTCTTTTCTCAAAATAAAGTTAACAATACGATAAACACTTATCAACAATGAGCTAATAATCGCTCAATGAAAAATACATGATAGAATTATTGATCATTAATATATGTATCCTTTATGTACAAGTGATTCACATGACTGTCAGGGGCAAGTTATATTTAGCAAATCACATATTCTCTTATCCATGGGAGCACTACCTAATTACATAATACCAATATACTAATGACAGAATGCTCATTAATCAAGTTGCAGACACCTCAAAAGGATGCCTCCCTAATTAGAATTTGTTCAAAGCAGGAATTGAAAGGCCTGTCCCCTCTCCTATAAACACAAGTTGTGAGTCATAGGCATATCACAAAAGCCTGTGTCCTGAACCAAGAAGATAAAGAAAATTAAGTTTAGATTAAACTAAACAAAATTAGTAATTTTTTTCTCCCTCATTCTCTGTAGAGTTGTTGACTGTCAAGCTCTCATTGACACTGCTAAAAGATTGAGAAATTTGGAAGATCATTTAAGAAATTGATAACAATGCCAATCATGAATATCAGCCAGATTGGTTGTTTTGGTTTGCTTTTATTTCATCTACTACCTTATATTATCGAATAGAAATGTTTCTGTCGTAGTGTTTACCATGCAGTTCACAACATTCCCTCACCACACTCCTTCCTTTTGACAACCAACTAATTAACCTTTATCCTGCCACAGGCAATCATAGGAGATATACAGAGCAGTGATTTTTTCAATTAACCCAACAGGATGTTTTGGGTTACTACTCTGAACCTACTGTCTGATGAATGAATAAGCGATCTGGATACCCATTTCTATATTTCTCACACATTCTACTATAAGAGTTCATTGTTAATACTAAGGATAAAAACAGAAATGACACATGAAGACAATAAGGGGGAACACACCCTTCATACTTGCTGACTTGGACAAATATTAAGTACTAAGCATATCAGTGACTTTTTGGAATCTCAGGTCCATGTTGACCAGCAAACTAACCTAGGAACAGGCCTGATAATCAAAATCTCATTTCTACGTATAAATTGAATGGTCTATCAAATAAGGATCAGTGCAATCACTCTGCAAATAGTCGTTGAATGACTAACGTGAAGACAACTCTTGAGGAGAAGAGAAGAACTCCTCTGGTGTGGATGAGAAGAACAATTCCGCAGTGGATGAGGAGAAGAATAATTCCGCAGTGGATGAGGAGAAGAATGAATGAAAGCTTTGGACAGGCAAAGTTGTTCCGAAATCAACGATAGCAAAACTGGCATCAGTGAAATTGACGAAGACGGCAATTGTGATCCCGTGGACCCTATTACACTTCCCTATCTTCTTTCTGCTGGTCATTTCGCTGTCATCTAAATCCTTTGAGCCGAACAAATTCGGCTGATAAAGCCCCAAAACTAACACAAGGTCTAGGCCTGAATCTGAAGCTGTCACTCATTCGCCAGTTTCTCATTAACTGACGAAGTCTTTTAATACGCTCCCTAATTCTTGCACCTTTCTAGGTAGGGAATTATCACAAAGTTGGCGGGTGCGAAATCAGTCCTATCGCCTGTTCAATCATTGACAGCTCCAAAATGATAATCATCGGATTCCATATTACAGCCACTTGGCAAATTTAGTCATCCTAAAGTCATGAATGTTAATAGAAAAATATCAACTCAATAAGATGTCTAAAAAGAATCTGGCGCTGACCCTAAGCAGAGAGTTTTTACAACGTTGGAAGACTGTGTTGTTATGACACGACTGGCCAACGATTAGGCATCATCATTGGTTTAGGTATTGGTTTGGATTATAGCCGAGGATTCGCTAATGCCACCTTTATGAAGGCAGATATTGAACGGCGATCCTAAGTGACTGAAATTTATAATAAACGGAAGCATGGAATGTCCTTGGCTGCCCCCTGTATGGGTATTAATGCCGCAAATCCTGCTAAGCATAGCGGGACATAAAAATCAACACTTCTGGCATTTTAAGTGTGATTTTAGAATGTAGATATCATAATGTCATCATTGCTATGCCATTTGCCTTGACAGAGGCGAAAATAAAACAATCTATCATTACCCCTCACTACTAATAATTTACACTGGTTGCGCTGCCAGGATAACCATGGAAAAGTTATAGCTACTAAACAGGATTGTAGTTAGGATTATTTCCACATTTAATCAGCAATTGTCTCATCTCGGGCAATTCTTTTACACCATGGCCATAAGAAATCTATTACAATATAACCTTCTTAACAAATATTACCAGACTGATTTCTTTTTCAATTTTAGAGAGTTGTCGACTGTCAAGTTCTCATTGACACTGCTAAAAGATTGAGAAATTAGGAATATCATTTTAGAAATTGACAACAATGCTAGTCATGACGATCAGCTGATAATTTTTTCTCTTTTCCCCAAGGAACCCGATTGTGAATAAACTTGAATGTGTATAAATACTTGTTTTATAATATATTTTTTTATAGGATTGTTTAGGATTGTTTAGGATTGTTTAGGATTGATATTGAATCGTAAATGTCTTACTGAACCTACTGATAGGTGTTGAAATAGCCACGCCCTCATGATGTTTGTGGCAACTTTGGGGAAGATTCCTCTTTTCTTTTGCCGTTTTGCTGATCTGCTATCACCCGTGCCGTCGTCTTCACAGTCCGTGCCTTCTGCGGAGCCAATACTGTTATCCAGACCATCACCTGTGGATGCAAAACAGCGGCCATGAGAAATGTATACAAGTGCATTATAGCTTGAAAATAGACATGGAATGGTATATTGCAGCAACATGATACATCACTACAGTGGCTGTGTCAACAGATTGTCCATATATCATTACCCTCAACGCCAGCTTGTTATCAAACCTTGAGAAGACTGCCATTACATCGCAAATATTTTCTCAGTACATTTGAAATTAACAATTATGAAATAAATTATTATGAAGCAAAAAATATATTCTTACAGTATATAGATGATAATTTTACAGAAACAGATGTTCTTATTTAATTATATTATTACATTTTTTATTAAATATCATATTAAATAAAATAATTGTGGGCATATAATTGATTCTTCAATGTGGACATGTTTATGCAGCAAGTGTTTCTAGAGTGGTGTAAGTATCCTATGGCCTGTGACAGATGTGTTAAAACACTCTAATCTCGGATATAAACCGCCGGCCATTTACTAAACGACACTCTCACTAACCAAACTATAACTAGGACCGCTTGACGAAAGCTTCTTAAGCTTCTTGCAAGCATTATTGTGAGGAAGGCAGTGTTATAACCATGGCTTTCTTTAAGAGGTCGGACCATTTTCCCCCTTTGGCAAATAGCACGTTTACTTTCCACAAATTGTCAAAACAATATCTGTTTCCTGAAAAGCTATAATGTGAAAAGGGCTGGAGGGAGAATTGCTTGCTTGTGAATCGTCCATTGAGGGCGAGCCGACAAATTTAATTTCTTCAACAAATAATCCATGGCGGAGAGAGTTTAGAGTGATGCAACTCTTCAGCCAATATGTTTACAGAAGTCACGCTTTAGTAACTTTAACCAGTCGCCAGAAACAACATGGATGGCAGTATTGAAAGGAATTAGCGCTAATTTGATTACATTCAAATTTAGTTCTTTTGTATCCCTTGAACAGTCATGAAGGAATTGGAAGAGATAGAAAGATTTCAAACAAGCCACCCGCAAGCTACCATTGTACTGGAATATGAGTATCTTTTACATAGTTCATCAACAACTGCACCAATGATGTAAGTTCTGCCTGGATAGCGAAATATAGTAATTGCCTAGCAGCATGGGGAAACACTTAGTACATTTAATGAATATTCCCAATTTCATATTTAGCATCTTTTCAAGAGTACATTCCACATATTTAGCATCATTTCAAGAGAACATTTCGCAGACCATATAATTTATATTTTAGTAGTTATAAACATGGCACAAATGCACTCGGAGCTGGGAATAGCAAACATGGCAGCTAAAAACAAGCTATTATTCATGGCTAGTGCGGCCGAGATTTCAAACAAATAATCAATTTTGGGTATTTAGGTTCATGGTCTACTACAGAATGCCTAGTGGGAACCACTGCACTAGAAAGATGAACTTTTAGACTCAATCATTCAAACCATATAAATCACGCAAGCCTTGCTTGTAGACGCAATTGTGTCATTTTAGAGGCGCACAATTTCAATATCCGCACATCCTTATTGCAAGGAGAAGAGGTTTAGGCCACACGAGGGTCGAGGCTGCATGATTCAATTTCTGTATCAAAATTTAATCATGATTTGAACAGATAGAGGAATGAAAATGGGTAAAGTTGGCCAAGTTCTAGAAGTTCAAGTTTGGATAGAATCTGGAAAAGTTGTCTCTTCCCATACTATTCCATGAAATAAATTAAGAACATATTATACCCACATTGCAATACAACTTCACTAATGTATTTTTTTTTATATAACTAAATAAAATGTTTTTGGAATAAAAGTGAATTAATATATCTATCCTGACTGTATCTATCCTTGCAGTCTTTTTGCGGCAAGACAAGAAATTAGTACTGGTGCTATCATGACAGATATGCTAAAACAGAAAATAGATTGGTCCCTATGGATTTATATGAAAAACATAGCCCAGAGTATATATCCCTGATTCCTGTCATTAGTAATAATGCCATTATCAGTGTTTCTTAACTATCCTCTCTACCATTGAAACGGACCGTCATGTCATTTCAGTTGAAATTTTCATCAATCACTCTCCATCACCTTTCCGTGATGTCACCTTGCTCACACTTGTAAAGATAATAAGCCATACCAGATATGAGTGTAATATGCATGTGGAAATGTAGCATACAGGCATATATATATTTAAAATCAGATTAAATGTATTCAGCACTGATTTTATAAGTATTTTAATACTGAGTCAATGAGGTGGACCTACAAAAAAAATGGCCACCCTTAATATCTCATATTTATTACTACGTGACACAATTTATTTACATTAAATTCAAATGCTAATAAGCCTTTTGATACAGGTATATATATATAAAAAATACATTTTAATTACTGAATATAAAATATAAAAAGTATAAAAATAAATAATTTGTATTGAAGTGTTTTTAGAAACTTAACGCATAAACATGAATTGATAACTGCATTCCAATTATTTATGGTTGTCATTTTCCTAATAATCGTATCATTACTATGCCATAGGTATCAATTACAGCATTCTGACATGTTTCATCTTCCCAGCAAGTTGATTGTTTCTGACAGATAAAGACTGATGTAAAAACTAAGTCCAGCAGCTCTAGGGTATGGACATAAACTTTTATCAAGATGGAAGATTTACATTACGAAATTTATAACATGCAACACTAATTTGGGCCTATACATTTGTGTGGCATTTCTCTCCAGACAAGGACTACTAATACCTAGCTACTTCAAGATCACACTTTACAGAATCAGTGGGGAGGAAAATCCACATCCTAAAATTGATATGATGTTTGTAAATTGGATTTTCTATTTTTTTTCATCCCCATGTTAACAAGATTTTCTCATGCCAAATTGTGCCTTAAATTACGTTTGATTTACTGCTTGTAAAAGACTTCTAGACATATGGTACGAAATGGATTTTTAATGCAGTACTTAATTTTTTCTTGTAAAGTTCTCCACTCATGGTAAAATGTGATCTTTCATGAGGCTTGCTTCTTGGAAGGAACAGTGGATGAGTACTTTATGCAATTTATCACCGGCAAGGCCCGAAGCATTATCACAGATTAATGCACTTGCAAATCTGTTCACATGCTCATTCATGACTTCATGCCAGGTATACCCCTTTCTTCCTTCCTTCATATTTCAATTTTCCAAGGGAAATAGAAAATTCTATGCCCAGGATAACCAAATCTTCCAGGTAATCTAGTCATCCGCAATACAAGCTCACCGATTTTCAACAGTAAAAAAAATTCTGCACTTACAGCATCATTGATGCATATTATCATGTCTGCTCATGGAAATCAGATCTGTGTTTGTATTTTTGCGCATTGTATCTGAAACCATTAGAAGGGACCTTTCAGGTGGATCTAATTACCTCCCCAATTTGCAATAATCCCCTTGAATTCAATCTCGTTACTATCAGCAAGAGACAGCAGCAATGATAGTTGGTTACTTGCAAGACAATATTCACTGCTGGTTACCTGCAGGATCATATTCACTGCTGGTTACTTGCAGGATCATATTCACTGCTGGTTACCTGCAGGATCATATTCACTGCTGGTTACTTGCAGGACCACATTCACTGCTGGTTACTTGCAGGACCATATTCACTTCTGATAATATTCACTGCATTGGTTACTTGCAGTACAATGTTCGCTGCCTGCTCTCTGCTATATATAGTCAGTGGCCTGAAACTGACAACAAAGGCCTCCATATATTTATTAGTTGAACAATTGTTCTGAAAAATCAACAATAGCTCTCACTGATGGCGACCAGCCTGGAAGAGGGGGTGTGCGTTTGACAGCCGAGTCTGTCTCCACAGCTATGTTGTCGTGGATTGTGTGCCGGATTGAGTAGTCTGGTATTGGCAACGCCATTTCCAGCACCCCGGGACTCCGCCGTGGAACAGAACCAATGCCCACCGACCCCGTGGAGTCTTACAGACTGCATCTCTCAACAACAATGCCCTCTGGTGATAAAAGAGAGAACTCTTCCCATGGGGAGTATCGTTTTTCTCAACGCCAGACTTGCCAACGGACTCGATATCGTCACCTGGTCGTGGCCAAAGTCTCTCGTAGGACTTGCTTCTCTCCCCAAACCTCGTACTACCGGTGTAGAAATGCATAATTCATGATTTTATCGAATCAAAAATATGACTCTCGGTATACTGGCTTAGTCCCTATGTGGTTATCAGGCGACCAGGCCCATGTTGGATGTAGCCCATACAGTCTCTGGGCAATTATACTTATTTCCAGATCCCAGCCTCTCACACATGCTTACCCAACTCATAGATCATTCGTGAAAATGATTAAAATCTTCCAGTTTAGACCATCCATTAACCCTTTATGCATGTCACTTAGGAAGCTCCATGATAAAAAATATAGAAAATGCCACCGCTGCTTGGCCTAACATGCTACCATAGAGAGATAGCGTGCTTCATTGCACAATTATTTACTAAAACTATCCTTTGACATAGATCTGACCTCCTGTAGTTCATAGTGCGCCTTGATGAATCGGTGGTGGAAAAACTAGCACGTGCAGTGCAGTGAGAGCTTGTCATCTTAGGTCACGTGACAGGTATTAATCACAAACTGTGCAACCAACATCCTGAAAAATGTGTCGGTCGTAATATGGATCAGTGCATATGTACACACAATGTACATCTCCTTTCTTGTCCAATACTCACCTGTTTCAACAGCCCTGGGTGATTAATCTTATGAAAATGCGACAACACATTTTTATAGAATACAATCAAACAGCAATTGCGGACAATTTTCAACGTATGTAAAAATAATAATTTGAACTTATGTTTAAAAAAAAGAAGCTGTGGTAAATGTTTTGTACAGATAACAATGGAGTCGTCACTTAGATAATATTCTGACATTTCATCATATTCATCAGTCTTTTTTTCTCCCACTACTATTATTAGTAACAACTAAATGTTCCCCAAGAGAGCGATCATATTTCATCTTCCAACCCTGGCATTTTACTAATTGAAGCATGACAATATGGGACTGCATAATATTTCAATGGGGCATTAATAAAATATATTCTCGAAAAATAACCGCTGTGTGATATAATCTGGACCATTTTAATGTTTGTAACATTTTTTTCATGCTTCATTTTTTTTAGGCAGATGAGTTACTAGATCGTGTGCTTGACTTAGGATACAATTTTTCTCATGACTTGAGACTTGCTGGGGTAGTTTTTCAAGCAAGTAATTTCTCATTTAGTTCATTCCCATGTAGATTCTGGTTGCCACGGCAACAGTACCGAGTACAGATCTGATTTACAAAATCCAGCGCGTCCGATTTAGTATGAAGACCGGCCGTCTGAATTTGAAGAAATGACAAGAATCAAATATTCCATCAAAACGCGGCGCAAACCATGGGTCTGAGGATTACATATCATTCCCGCCGATATCATAGACATTACTGGGGCCAAGTTATCGATTGGGTTCAATATAACCCAATATCAGGGCTCCCCCTTAGACTACGCCGGTTAACCACTCGCTAACTGGTGCAAGCCAAAGCAGTTTTCGTATTTTACAATTCCCCCGTAATGACATGACAAGGACATTTAACTGTCATGTCGTTGAGATTGTTTGAAATGGAAACAAAAAATATGATTCACAAGCTAATATAGAATATTGTCGATGGAAATCTGTGAAAATGCTGTTTGGGTGCATCTGTGGATCATTAAGAGTCTTCTCATGGTGTAATGAACATTTTGTTTGTCTAATCAGGCTACTGGTTGTGGCTCCAAACAAACCTTGTCACTTGGATGTCAAGGGTTAACACATAATCTGGCTAATTTCTGCCTTGTGTGGTAGACAGGCTGAAGGGGAAGTGAGGAAACTGTCACATATAAATGTACACTATGAGCGGGACCAGGCTATTATCCTGTCCTACGCCTGGCCCTGAAATTTCCTAACATCGATATTACAATTAACGACTTCCACGCTGACCAATCGCTCAACAACCTAGCATTTGCCAATGATTTTCCACAGACTTTCCGATAACTTCACTTCATTCATCAAGCAGCCCTGCAATTTTTGACTGTCTGTCTAATCTGTTTGCTATTGAAAACTTCGGCAGTTGCGACCCGTGGATTCTTCAAAAGGCCTGAAATGTGGACTGATCGCTCTGCTAAATTAAATTTCTAAATCTTTTTAAACGAATGAGGGATGCGACTTATAAACAGCTTTACACGGCTCTGGTCATACTTATTGCCACTGCTGTCAGTAGGTGCTCACGGACCGATGGTGAACAGTAATTAACGAGCAAAATATCCTGACGAGAAAATAATAACCGCTGATCTATTATTCCTTTGTCATAAATGAATAGATGGGAAAAGGAGGGAATTAATGAATAAATATTCATTTGCATTACATTTACAGCCATGTCATGTGATGAAATAAACATCAAAATGAAATAGACAATATACAGTTATTACTACAAAATTAATGAGTGAATATCTCCTCTGGAGATAATGCACACATACATACCGATGTATGTGAAAGTACAGAATAATATCCTTTATCTATACTGGATACCATAAAACAAAAAGATATGAATATATGTCGTAGCTGTCTTCAGTCTGTCGTTGAGCACAAAAGTAATTATTCGACAAAATCTTGAAATGAACATTGACGCATTGATTTCTGGTGCTCATTACGACAAATCTGACACTCTCGGGGTATTGGGAGCTTTGCTTATTGGTTACTAAGATAGAATCAATGGACTTGGAAAGTGGCACTGCTTTTGGAGACAGAATCACGGGTAATGTGGACGGAATTTGGAAATGAGTGATAAAATAGCAGAGATTGGCCAGATTTGATAGTAACTTTTCTGATCCGAAGCCCAAACGGTGGGAAAAATCATTGGCAAATGACGTGAGCTAATTGCAAACAATATCTCAAGCTTTCTCGCCAAGTTTTCAGCAAATATAATTGGGAACACTTCCCCGATCCAATCTAATTAAACTGGCCAAACTTCCATTGATTTGCTACATTTGGCCAAATGGAGTCATGTGATTATCATTCCACATCTCAGAAAGTCAATGGTAGGATACTAGTAGTCTGCTGATAATTTTACCAACATTTCCGATAGATGTTAATCCCACAAAAACTGTACACTAAAGTTTTTGTTAAAATGACATCATGGAGTAATATATGGATGGAAAAAAACACTATTGGTGTACTTGGTCTACTAAATTGTGTCATTTTTAATTACTAATACTTAAAAAAGAAATCCAGTTCTGTTAAAATACAAAAAATAGAATGCAGATAAATGAAACATTGAAATCAACGTTATTAGACTATTGTAAAATCTTATAAGAACTCTTAATATCTACATGCATCTCTGAGGAGACTTGTGGAATCATATCATACAAATATAATCTCCACATCCCTCTCCAACTATAAATGAAAATAAATTTAAACATGTTGCATGTCAAAGGAAGTTACAAATTCTCAACATGATTTTCAACCCAGATTTAAAAAAATCAATATCATATTCCATTGGTTGCTTGCTTTATTATTATTTTTTTCCTCCTAAAAAACATACACGAGGTATGTGTACTAGAAAAAATAAATTCTTATCAGACCACAGAATTTTTTTCTGGAGGGTAAGAAATTGTTTAAGGGATAGCAAGATTTAATCTAGAGAGGAATGGGGGGAGTGGAAAGTGTGTGAAGTTCTGAGATATATTAGGAAGCCACATTACTTGTGGCAGGCCAGTTTTCTGTTGGAAGCTGATAGAAGGAAATGGAGACCCTGATAGTGAAATGAGATAGCCTGCATCCAGGAATGTTTCCTGCCTCCAGGAATACTGTTGAAAAACATCCTCGCTCTGTGGGCTTCCAAGGTGACATTTGATACTGCTAAGCACTGACATCCCAATTGCAGGGTTAATAGTAATTATCATATTTTTAAAATTCTTTAATAGTATAATGATTATATTTCTCTCATTGAAAGCTTCTATATTTCCTTATTAAGATTTCTAATATTTATTAATAAAAATATTACATAAATTGAAATATGATGAAAATCCTCAAAATAAATACAGTGTCATGTTATTTCTCAGTATGTAAACACAGCACGTAAATTTCACAGATATTTTTGTAAGTATCACGACACCAGTATACATTTCACACCACTAGTATCATTGATGAATAGAACCCAGACCCCTGTATGTCTTATCCGTAACCTAGACATATCTCCACTTGATACAAAGTGTATCAAGTTTGAAATCAATGGGCTGGCATATTTCTTTGTTTTAGTTTCATGCGAAATCAGCATTCTCTCTAACCTGATGCTGAAAACCCCCATTGTCAATGTCAACAGAGATCTTAGCTAATAGGAACCCCCTTCTCTGTCAGGTCCCAGCACTGTCCTAGAACATGCTGGGCTAGTTTACTTATTTAACTAGTCAACTTATCAGCACAGTAGGCTCATACCCAGGGGTCCCTGCAATCTAGCTGTGCCCCTCTTTCCCCGTGATCCTAATTGCATGAATTAACAGAATTGCATATTCAAACGTAGTTCATTGGTTTATTTTTTTAAAATAATTATATACAATTACGATATTAAAATATCTACTTATCATTTTCAAAATGAACCATCATATCATATTTTAAAATATTAATGTATTCCATTGATGTTTAAAAAAAATATTAATATACAACACATGCTGCCATATAATAAATAAGAAAATTGTACATGATTATCAATTATCAACATTTGTAATTTTATCATTACACTAAATATGGCTTCAAACGTTACCAAAAAAATATTGCTTCTTTACTGATGGTGAATTCTAGAACGGGAAAGGAAGATAGTGGGCTTTGGTACCAAGTGATTGCCAATTTACTATCCATAGAACAATAATTATGCTCATTCAATTTTTAACTTGTCCCAGAAACAATTTCTGGATTTTATCTTTTCCAGCTAAGACTGTGGTCTACTTCCACTTCTCTAACACTCCTAGTTTTAAAAAGTTTTAACCATCCCCATTGAAGAACACCTGAGAGAGACACCAGAGTGTGTGATACAGACAACCTATCTGATGCTATTTCTAGGAATTGCCAAAATTACCCTGACTGGTGTTCCTAATCTGGCAGTATCAATATAAGCCTTGTTTTCAGGAATGTTTTAACCCGGTGAATTCTTTACCACAGATAAAACACTGATTTTTATTTTATCTGCTAACTTATTAGGACATTAAAAAAAAGAAGGGGAAAAAACCCAACCAATCCACAATTGATGATAATTTTAATGGTCATGATGAACATGGTATGAAGTGTTTATGCAATTGTTAACTTATTTAATAGAAATCTTTACGCATTTTTACAAAAATATTACACAAATGAAATGAGGAGGAAAATAATTGTAACATTGGAATTGTAAAAAGGAATTATGAGTAAAACAGTTAAAATAAATGTCATAATGCATATAAAATCCAGCAGAACTGTGAATACACATGCATTGAAGGAAAAGAATGTTATACAATTTTCCAGAGGACCAGGGGTAACCGACCTGACTATTGTTTCAGATGGATGAACCTTGGTGATAATTCTCACTTTCAGTCACTCATCAGTCTGCATGGCCTCTATGCTCTATCTCAGCAATCCCAAAACATGTGTGCTTCTAACATGGCAACATTGAAAACTAGCGTGGTAAGTGTTTAACAGATAGCAAAATGCATGAAAACAAAATTAAATGTGTGTATATATATATA
>JAUTBT010049478.1:0-16065 GCA_032361225.1 Lepetodrilus schrolli | reverse complement strand
GCCACTACAGACATCGCATCCTATCAATATCGCGTCAGAAAGGTAACTTTCGCGAACATTGATGCCGGGCCCCCGGGATGGGATTTGACCTTTAGCTCCGAAGTCCAACTGTTCTACCACTACGCTACCTCCCGCCCCCAGACCTTGTAGTGTTTTGTAGGATAGCCAAAAGCATGACGGTGAATGGATTGCATGCATGCACAAACTGATTTGCTACCAATTTGCTTAGAACCTGTTTGGTCCACCACTACCACTACCAGGCATGGTACACAATTCCATGGGAAAAAAGCCTGGGCTGCAAGGCCCCGAGCCACGTCCAATGCAAATACATTGACCACTTGACAAACAAATCAGCAGATTTCCATGGATATGTGGGAAATAGCCATGTATACAATACATTTATAGAATAGCAGTGGAGTCCAACTGTTCTACCACTGCGCTACCACCAGCCCCTGCGACAATATAGAATAGCAGCGTAGTGTATGAAATTGTAGTGCAGCCCTGACAATCAGAAACCTCCTACAGACCTTGGTGATCTTTGTCTGCTGCTCCTTGCGCATGAACTTCCTGGCAGACAGATACCACGTGTGCTCGTTCTTGAAGTCGCCCTTGATGCTCTTGAGGTAGTCGTGGAAGACATCGTCATCGTGGGCGTGTGGCTTGTTGGCAGCCATGGTCTTCGGTCTGACGATGGCGGGAGTGTCGTCACTGTCTTCGGTGCTAGTGTCCTGGTTCACCACCAAGGGCACGGGCTTGCTGGAGGTGGCTGGAAAAGTGTAAAGAAAATATTTTCTGAATAACACCTCACGAATCGTCATCTTTCACGAGACCTGCACATTGGGCGCCATTGCAACGGGGACCACTTCCGATCCTGGGATTCGAACCCGAGTTGCTTGATCGCGAGTCCCAATGCTTAACCGACTTGGCCAATGGGGTAACCCCGCTGGCCGAGACCAGTAGGAGCATCTTGTATCAGACTCAGCGCTGTATTTAATACATGCAGGTATGGGTAGTTAAAATTAGTACCCAGGTACCCCTGAGGTGCAATTACCAGACCAGACCTGGGTACCTGTCGGATAACACAACAATATATGTAATTCACAAATTAAATTTAATCAAAGTATTATTTTCAATTTACTGAGACGGAAACAAAACAAACAAAAAAAGGTAATCAAAAGATAAAATGATGACTGAATAATATATTACTCAAAACATTTAACATAGCCAAACTATGATCCTTTAGACACTAATGTCAAAACACAGCCCCTCTATGATCCTACAGATCATGCAGATACCATGTCATAACAGAAGCTTTATTCCAAACTAGCTTTATTGGGAAAAAAAACCCTGGAAGAAATGTTTGCCCAAGTAATGGAATTGTATACTCAGAGCACACACATCATCAGATGTGGCAGTCATTAATTTTCTCTTTTCACTGGAACAGTAGGGCCGGATAAATCTTTAATATGGTGGTAGGCATCTTCTTTCAATTACCAATATATCTGGGGACCTCGAGGGGAGGTGGGTACCATTCACAAAATGTCAGATTATTCAAAAACATCAAGGATCAAGACTCGATGTCATTTTCACCATGTAAACCTTCATCTTCCTTTAGACATCCCGAGAGGAGAATGGTGATTTTGATTTATCACATCAATAACACATAGATAACATAACATAACACACTTTTAGGTTGAATGACCCAATGGGCCCAACACCATGTGGAGCCTCATTCCTTTCGACCATCTTAACACTCTACCAATCAATATACAGTCAATATTAATACATGGTATGGAATATAATACTTTCTGTCCAACAAACAAATCAGAGTGAGGAATGTTCGACCATGCCAACAGCAGGAAGAAATATGAGTAGAATACTGTGGATGGCATGGGTATAGCACCAATAGATTTCCTACGAAATTACATCAATATACAGTTTTATTTGCTTCACAACAAGACCATACATTTGACAAATGGTATGTATTAACATGTAGATGTAAAATGAGCAGAGACGATGGCAGTTTTGGGATGAGCAAATATACTAAAATGTGTAAAATCAGCTAATATCTCCTTGTAGTTTCAGGAAATGATAATAGCAACACACCAAAATTATATCCTGGAAAAATATAACAATATTGACACAAATGTGATGATTTTGTAGATTATTAATAATGTCAATGCATGAAATGTGAATATATACTAACATATCGGAACTCCAATTTCACAAATAAAATGCATGCATTGAGATCATTAAACCCATATCATAAAAAACACTGCATTAGCACATAGCAGGGTATACGGGTTTTTACTCCCCGACTGAGACATTTACTTTCCTTCCCCGACTGAGACATTTACTTTCCTCTCACTTCCTCAAGTGGGATATACAGGCTATTATCAAGATCATTAAAACCACATATTAACATTTTTCATTCACATTTCAAAATGTTACGTTGAGAAGTCCATAATTACTTTTGTCCATTTCATTCATTTTCAATTTCTGCAATCACCTTCTATACCATATCAACCATGTCAACGTAACCACTTACACATAAAACTGGTGAATAATACCAATGTCTCATACTGCTTACTCACAACGAGTCACTTTTATTACTCATATAAGGCTTGCACAACAACCGCCTATACCTAGATGCTACCAGCTCTAGAAATGGGCCAATCAGTGGCCTTCTGAAAGCAGCCAATCATTGCGAGGGCTCAGGTTGCTGATGAGATCCCCAGTATTGATCTGATGCCGTCGTAGTAGAGAACTACCGCCAAGCACAAGGTGTAGTCTTACAGCCAGCATGGTAATCACTTAGAAAATGCTACTTGATAGAAAGTACATATCATTCCACGGCCCTCACAGATTCACATAATACCCAATTTTGTAAAGAGAGGAGGGGGGTAGAGGGGAATTTCTAATGTGCTTCTGTGATGTAATTTGCACTATATTACTCAACTGTAATAGTACCATGCTTAAACAGCCATTAGGGTTTATAGGGTCATATAAACGTAAAACATCCGCGGGATATTCCAGTCCACCATGGGAATCGGTTGTGGAAAAGTGGATTGCTGTGACTCAAAATGATACTTGTCGAGTCTTCTGGAAATTTAACTACTGTACCATTGAAAGGATGGTTTAGGGAACAGTCGAATCACAGACAGGATAATAATTTTAAACTGTAATCATTCAATCAGTGATGATTGGATGCCAAATCTAATCTCTCCTTATCATCCTGGTATTGACAGATTTAGGCTGAAATTAACCTTTTCAACTGAAAGCAATCAGCAATGATGATTTAGTTATTCCAGAGGCAGCATAAGGCTGACATTGATAAGAATAAGGCGCACACACACACACACACACACATACACACACACAAAACACACACACACACACACACACACACACACACACACACACACCTACCCCCACCCCACCCCACCCCTCCAATCAACCTCCCCAGACCTACCCAATCAGATGTCAATTTATGATGTCATTTTATTTTGTTATTTTATGTCTAAAATGATGCCAAATAACGTAAAATAATTGCTAGGCTAGCCCCCTATATTATCATTATTTACACCTACATACAATGTATTTATATATACCGGCATCAGAGTCTGTCAACAACATATCTGTTTGTAGGAAATTACTCTGGCATTAAAGTGTCCCCACCATGACCTCCACAGACTAGCATTGACATTCACAGATCTATGACTTCCCAAGATCTACTACAACTTCTATATATCTACCATGGCCTGCAAAGATCTACTAGACATACCATGACCTCCACAGATATATCATGACCTCCAACAATCGATCATGGCTTTCCCAGATTCACCATGGCCTCTCCATTTGTCATGACCACCATCTTCAACATGGCCTCCACTTATCTACCATCCCTACAGACCTACTATGACCTCCCATCTATAAGCATGGCCTCCACTGATCTACCATTATTATTATTATAATACACATTTATATAACGCAAATATCTAGAATAACTACTAAAATGCACTTTTGGGAAATGGGCGAACAAGGACCAATACAGATGTATTATGACCTTCAATCTCAAACCATGGCCTTCACTGTCCGACCAGTTTCTCAAGATGTACTATGGCCTCTCCATTTCTACCATGAGTACTACAGACCTACCATGACCTCCCATCTTTAATCATGACCTCCACTGATCAAGCATAGTTTCTCAAGAGAGCCTCTCCATTTCTACCAAGAATACAACAGACCTATCATGACCTCCCATCTCTAATCATGACCTCTAATCGCCTCCACTGATCAAGCATAGTAGTTTCTCAAGATAGCCTCTCCATTTCTACCATGAATACAACAGACCTACAATGACCTCCCATCTCAAACCATGAATTCCCATGGTCTCCTCATCGCTACCATGGCTTCCACAGCTCTTCCATCATTTCTCAAGACCTACAATGTCCTCTTCCTGTGATCTACCATCCATACGCAACATGTCCCATGGCTTTCACTATTCTCTACTCCATTTGTAAAATCAATACGATTCAAGTGATGTTAACGATGGTTAACATGTATTGCGATCGATAGACGGCAAAAAAGACAAACAGTAGGTGCAGTCACCGAGTGTATGGGATGGGTGTATGGGTAGCTCATCGATTGTGGGATGGGTTTTTTGTTGTTGTTTTGTTTTTAATTGGGGTTTTAAGTCGCTTTCAAGATTCTTTCACGTATATCACCACTTCTCAGTTTAGGGCAGGAGGAAACCCGTAACATCCGTAGCGCTGAATGTTGCAGTAAACCTACGAGCACCGGCTGGTACTGACAAGACCAAGGATGATAATTGCATTGCCAGTCTACAGACATCGCATCCTATCAATATCGCGTCAGAAAGGTAACTTTTGCGAACATTGATGCCGGGTCCCCCTGGGACGGGAATTGAACCTGGAACCTTTGGCTCCCAAGTCCAACTGTTCTTCCACTGTGCTACCACCCGCCCCGTGTGAGATGGGTATACGGGTAGCTCATCGAGTGTGGGATGGGTGTACCACGGCCCGACACATAGTTTGATGTGACAATTAGATTGGTGTGGCACTTAGTTCAGCGCAACACACAGCTGTCTTCGATACCTACTTTGGTGCGACATTTAGCAAATGTTTTGTAACCTAGGAGCCAGATGCATTTTAAAATGGATCCAAAATTTCATAAATGTTGCAGTACAATTTTGTGGACATACAGGAATGTAGCATTTCAAATTAAGATATTTTCTGCAGATAATAATTAAAGGACAAACATCCTATGATCGTAGACATATCATTGGCTGTTGGAAAAAAATGTCACATTTCTTTATACATTTCTTTTTCTACACATAAAATACTTAATTGTTTCTTTCTGATCTTTGAAAATGTTACTTGTAGAGAAACCCAGTAGCATTTGCCAGTCAACAACTTGCACATTGTTCTTAAATACATTATAGAGAACAGTCATTTTATGATTACTGAGAGACAGATATATGAACAATTTTCTCCTCACAATACCACTGGTGAAGACATTAAATGTTTCTATTTGGATATTAAATGATATTGAAAGATTTTAAAAGTTTCTCTGTTGCTCTCATGAAAAATAAAAACTCGGATATATAATGCAATTGATAAATGTCACATAGACATTAGGAAACGCAAATCATGGTAGTACGACAGTATTGACTCTGTACAATAACTGTACAGTCAAACACTAGAATCTGTGCGTGACCATGATAGGTTATCAATACTGTCCCATGTATATCTGATTAATGCTAAACATACCTACATTTATATCTGATTAATGCTAAACATACCTACATTTATATCTGATTAATGCTAAACATACCTACATTTCATATATATTTAATATTAATATTAAAGTTTAAATTTCAGTCCCTTTTCAGTCCCATATTCCAGTCACCTAGGGTAACTCAGTAATCTGTTTACCAATACTACACCAGAATTTAAACTTGGAACATTTTACACATTCTTTCAGTGATCTGGTGGTAATCAATATCAGAATTAAAACTCCATTTTCCATATTTCTAAGGTTAATCTGTTTACTACAGCAGAATTTCAACTTGGAACATTTTACATGTTATTTCAGTGATCTGTTGGCATTAATAGCAGAATTACACTCAGAACCTTTAGTTTTGTAACCTGATCCACTAATCAATGTGATATTCCCCTTTCTCCTATACCATCAATTCCCAAAGCTCAGACAGCAGGCTTTTAAAAAATTAAAAAATTAAAATTCCAAATGTCATTGTTGTTCATAGACAGTCTAAATTGAAAAGACCAGAAGTTTTGATATCCGTTTTGTAATAAATAAATCCGAGATTGGTTTGAGGCTGGGTGAGGCATCGCCTCCAGATTCAAGTACAAGGCTGGGCGAGGTATCACCTCCAGATGCAAGTACAAGGCTGGGTGAGGCATCACCTCCAATCGGTATGAGGCTGGGTGAGGCTGGGTGAGGCATCACCTCCAGATCCAAGTACAAGGCTGGACGAGGCATCACCTCAGATTGGTATTAGGCTGGGTGAGCCATCACCTCCGAGATCGGTACACGGCTGCACGAGGCATCACCTTCGGATACAAGTACAAGGTTGGGCGAGGCATCACCTCCGAGATTGATCAAGATAGTCAATGAACTGAGACAATATACTGCAGTGACACTAGCAAGATTTCAGAGTCGATACAAATTACTCGCGCGCAAACACGACTTGGCCTGGGCTAATTGCTAGTAAACGTTCTCAGCTTGAATAGTGTTGTAATGCTATATCCCCCAACCAAGGCATTATCTCCCGAGATTCTGTGGACACACTTTCCATCAGCGCAGGGATATCAATTTACTTGGGTTTGGATCGACCCATTTCGGCTACACTATTAGTATTACCTGGGCTGCACACAACCTCCAAACACATTCTGACCTTTTGTGTTTTACGATTTCCCTCGATCAATACCAGTACGATGAGCATTGACTAACTAACATCAACAACACTAATAACGTTGCCATTATATCCTTGTAGCTGTCAGCGAGTTTGTGCCATAAATATGTTTAGATACCAGAAGAAAAAAAGGGAGACATTCCATTCTTGACTAATTCACGGAATCGATTGCACAATCTCGACTTTTTTCTTGGCAGGGAAGTGTCCTTAGTTCTTCCCTTCGACTGCCGTCGTGTGAGGTCAACTTACTTTTGCCATAAATAATACATGGATATTGAGCTTATATCTAATTAACAGGAGTAAAGGCAACAGCACACAGTACGCGGCCATTGATTCAGAGTCGGATTGGAGGACGCACATAGTGCCCCTTCGTTCGCGTGACGACGGTATCTGGACTGAGTGTAATCCCCTGTAGCAAATGATCACTAATCAATAGTCCACTGCCACACGGCACCCAGACTGATGGCTGCCGATACTTACAGGTAGGTGGAGTGTCAAGAACAGAAATGAGGACTGAAGACAGACAGGGAGGATGGAGGTCTGAACATGTAGGATTTGAAGATGTAGGATTTGCGGATTTAAAGATGGAGGGAGAATTAGCGGATTTGAAGACAGGATTTGAAGATGGGAGGATATGAAGGTGAAGGATTTGAAGGTGAAGGATTTGAAGGTGAAGGATTTGAAGGTGGAGGATTTGAAGGAAGATTTGAAAGTAGATGATTTGAAGGTGAAATTTGAGGATGGGAGGATTTGAAGGTGGTCGATTTGAAGGTGAAATTTGAGGGATTTGAAGGTGGAGGATTTGAAGGTGAAATTTGAGGATCGGAGGATTTGAAGGTGGAGGATTTGAAGGTGAAATTTGAGGATGGGCGGATTTGAAGATGGAGGATTTGAAGGTGGAGGATTTGAAGGAGGATTTGAAGGAAGATTTGAAGGAAGATTTGAAAGTAGATGATTTGAAGGTGAAATTTTAGGATGGGAGGATTTGAAGGTGAAATTTGAGGATGGGACAGGACTGAAGTGGAAGGACTGAAGACAGGATAGAAGACTGGAGGAATAAAGGAAAACTATGGAATGAGGACAAAGGTCACAGAACGATTGAGGTCACTCCAGCATGTGCTGAAGATAAAAGGGATTTGTTGGCATCAATAGACCAATCACTTATGTTCTCTATAGTATGTCTTATCACAAACAATAACAAACATGTCAGCATTTACAACAACTTTGAGTGACAAATATCACTGTTAGTTGGCAAAAAAAAATAACACAAAAATAATCATTGTACAGTAGCAAGATGAGAAACGTACTACATTAGGCAGAGTTTGGGCCCTGTCCACTTCCGCTCCTGCCCAAACTACTCAGAAAAAAATATAGCAATACATAAACACAGTCACGGCCCAACACATTCTCTCTCCAGCCCCAAATACTCACTCTTGCCATGAGGACAGCAGACGAACTCGACGCCATTGAACTGGTCGACTCCACACTCCAGCAACATGGCAAAACTCTCCGTCTCCATTTTGCGCTGTTGACACATCTCCACTGCGGTTGTGTTCCACTTGTTGAAGGTCAGACATTTGCTGGTGTCGTGGTGGTGGTCGAATACACAGTGCTGGGGAACCAGAAGGGCGTCGCTCTGGAATGGTCCCACTGGAATGGAGACAAGGGGAGGTCACTCATAATACTAGTAATATCAAATAGAAATACAAATAATAATAATAATAATAATAAAATAAAATAATAATAATGTATTTACAAAGTACCTGTTCTCCAGCTCATATGTGCTAAGTGGCATTATATGTGCTAAGTGGCATTATATGTGCTAAGTGGCATACACAATAACAGCATTTTTACATATACTTATACAGCTAGAAATTAAGAAAATAATAAGAGGGTCGGTCAATTATTAAAATTCAGGGCAATTTTTATTACAATTCAGGTCAATATTTTGAGGTATTACAATTCAGGGCAGTTTTTATTACAATTCAAGGCAGGTATTACAATTTGGGTCGATTATTTACACGCAGGGCTCTACAATGTGCTTGTGATAAATGTACACAATTATTGCTGCCTAGTGGAATTTGAACTTGTAGCCTTTGCTTTGTAATAGAATTCGAACCCATACACTTTGCATTTTTTTCTTGGCTCCCACCTAATGGACTGGGGCGAGTTGAAAGAACTTTGATTGCGAGACAAACATATTTACACATGCTACACGAACAAACTGCATTTTGTGATTTAAATTAACATTATTGAACAATATGGAAAAGCCATTACACGTAACATTAATCACACAAAAAAGCATCCTTTGTGGTTTGAGTAATTTCCTATTTGGAATGGAACATGCTTTTGAGTCATAATGTAAGAAAAAAATACATGTGAATAATTTGGTAAACATCTCGGCCAAATGTACTGCAGAAGTGTGTGAAATCCATCAAACCAGCACTTCAATATGGATGGAAAACATGGAAAATAGTGTTAAGTTAAAGTATGTTTACGGACGTTCCTACATAAATAATGATGTACCAGCCAGCCATGTAAATAGTATAACCATGGTTACCAAGATGGCTGATGTAATTTGGCACGGATTATATTATAGAGGCGTATTTCAATCAACTGGACGTAATACGACTCATTTTGATAATGGCAATTTTTCCCTAATATTAATAACCACGTGTCACATTTCAATCACAAGTGAGAGTCAGAAGGACTTGTTTGTTTATTTATGTTTAATTACAATGTGTGACCTTCGTTGTCTTCTAAAACATTTTTTTTTTACTTGATGCTATTCAATAACGCGAGTAATGTATAATGTTTATTTTCCAAACATTAGCTGATTGCTGTAGATTATACAAACACATGCATCTCTATGTATGAATTTGTAATTGCGCTGTAGTCTTTTAACCCTCCCCCTGCTGGATTAGGCACAGCCATTGCTCTTTAGGGCATCTCCAGTTCCTTCAGAGTGGAGAGAATTAATGGCATACTCCATATGAACTCTCAGAAGTATGCTTACAAAAGTGACATTACCTCATATGCAATTAAATTTTGTCAAATGAAATGCGAGATGTATCAAACTTTCCCAATATTGTTTTGACAGTATTATTGAAGTAGAGGAAGATCGAATATGAAAAACATTTTTTAAATGTAAAGCTCGCTGCAGTAGATCTACTCCAAATGGAAAATGTCTCAAACCATAAAACTGGCAGAAAAACGATTGAATATTTGGCTGTACCACGCTGTACTAAGTATAGAAAACATCTCAAACCATAAAACTGTTGCCATAGGGTCATAGTTAATCATAAAGTATCTTGTACAAATATTTTATTTGGAAATCTGAAGTATACATGATTTTCTAACACCACCAATATGAACATTTACAAGTAATATTTAATTTTAATTGGGGACAGATTAACTTTTTTCTGAATGTAATTCTTTCCAGAAGGATATTTATTGTTGCTTTTTGTCTGGAGAAAAAAACCTTGCTCAAATCCTGCACCCTCTGACAGATGAATATTAAAACGACATCCATCATCATATCGATGCACTTAAATTTACATACAGAGTTCCCCCGGGTCCATTGAACCAGCTTTCAAGGTAGTGGATTCCTATGAGCGACACAGGATAGTCATACAGGCACAGATAGCACAAGTGCTACAAACCTGGACATTATATATTATATGTCTGCTGGTCGGGTAGAAATGTATTCACAACAATGATTAATTAGCCATCATCTGTTAACGTTCTTCAGACTGGAGTCATGCTTGTAGTGATTTTGGTTTGTTTTCTGTATTTTAAAATGTATTTAATAATAATAATAATAATAATAATAATAATAATAACAATGCTCATAGTGCTACATTATTACCCCGTTCAATTACACCGTTCTCACCAAAATACTCCTATTAAAAATTTCCCCCTAGAGCAGTTAAGCAAGTCTAGATTACTGGAGAACATTATTATTCATTTCAGGGGCTCCTTTCATATAAATATAATACCAATCAATATAAGTTACATATTATTGATTTAAATACCAATCAATATAAGTTACATATTATTGATTTGTAGTAGTAGTAGTAGTAGTAGCAGCAGCAGCAGCAGCAGCAGCAGCAGCAGCAGCAGCAGCAGCAGCAGCAGCAGCAGCAGTAGTAATAGTCGTATTATTATTATTATTAAATATTATTAGTAGTAGTAATAGCAGTAGCAGTAGTAGTAGCAGTAGTAGTAGTATATTAATAGCATTATTATTATTATTTTAGTTTTTGTTGTTGTTATTATTATTATTATTATTATTATTATTACTCGAAAGGATTAGGCTGAATTGTGAATGTTAACTTCTCGTTAACGAGTTGTGAATGCCTCAAATGGTAGCATAGGTTGGATACTCCTCAGGGAGTTGAAACGTTTAAATGAGTGTTCATTGGCCCACATTGGTTTAAACATATTTTAATTAAACTAAATTAAAGTTGTAAAGCTTTGATCTATTTTGACCAGAGTAATAATGTAATGATCAAGCTTTCGAACATGAATTTGGAGCAATGTATACGCGCATTATTATTATTATTATTATTATTATTAGCAGTAGTAGTAGTAGTAGTAGTAGTAGTAGTAGTTAGTAGTAGTAGTAGTAGTAGTAGTAGTAGAAGAAATTATTATTATTATTATTATGATTATTATTATGATTATGCAGTACTATCGTAGTAGTAGTATGACCTGATCTATATATCCTGGCTAGCGAATGCATGAGTAAACATTATGGTCCAAGGGAGACAACCCAAATGTTAGTTTTTCGCTCGCGGAGACCATTTTAGGAAGCACTCGTAACCACTAGGAGACAATAATCCTCCCACTTACAATAGTGATAGCATTCCTTCCTGACAGATCGCTACACAGACTCCGTTTGAGTCGTTTAACCGGACACGAGTTGGAGAGTTACAGCTGTTTGTAGAGCAGAGAGTGTTGAGGTCTCTAAGTAGACAGTGTTATAATGAAAGGGTGTCCATGATTCCAAAATTCGTCAGCATTTGTGTCGAATAATATAGTCGAATGACAACCAGTATGCATTGATACCTAGAAAGGTCAGTATAATGCGCCCAAACATTGGGATCTAGTCGCTCATTGGGATCTAATCATTAGTTCGGAATGGCCACATTCCCTAGCAATATATGGCCACGTTTCCTAGCATTCCAACTGGGACCTTCGCTTTTGTGGACCAACGTGCAACCACAAATGTGCGGATTAATTAATACCTAGTGTAGGCCTGCTATGAACATGCATTCTAGAGATAGGGAGCATCCAATGTTGTTCAAGTCAGAGATACACACATATCAGTCCACACCTTATGCTGAAGTAACATAATCACACAGTGCGCATTCGAACAGGTGCTTGTCTATACACGATGACCAGTATCTGTGCATTAAGGCAGATAGAGGCGATTGCCCGGGGGACAAATCCTCTGACAAGTTGATAGCTGGGAGGAGTGAAACAGGTATGCAATCAACAAGGTAATGCCATCCCGCCGACAGCTAGTTCTCCCATTCACTTTGCACTACAGGGAGGCCGTCAACGGTGAAATACATGCAATAGAAACAATTCATCCGGAATGTATCTGGAGTGGTTCTTACTGTGATAATGCCATTCATTCGGTAGAGTCTATATTCGAAGGTATTATTACCTGACTATTGTAAACATTGGAGTACAGGTGTAGGCAATTAAGACTCGTATATTTGTCATGGTGATGGATGGCATAGGCACTTTCAATTACAGCGTGTTTGAGTGCTTATAGAGATGAATGAGCCACAGATATTCGTAGAATGCACGACAACACGATATAATAATATCTATCTGGATTTACAACTCTGAAATAATGCAAAGTATGCTTAAAACAATCCCTTTTCTTTGTTTTGTTAAGACTCCAGTGCAACCATTTAAATTATAAAGGCTCGCTCACACGGAACGATCGGTTGTACGACGAGTCTGATTCGATTGATCGTACGGGTAGAACTGTTCTAGTTTTGCGATCTCGGTAGTAGCGTATCGCATCGCATGTTCGCTCACACGCTGCGATTCAAATCATCGTTACAGCCGATCGACCCGTGTGAGTTCACCTTAACTTTAAACTTGTGTGATGAGAAACACGAAAACCTCCCGAATGCCGTATTTCCACCTGGTAAACATTCGCACACTTTCGATGAAACATCTATTTATTTCTAAGCGCATGAATGGACTAATAGAAATAGGCTTAAAGGAGCAGAAGCAGATACATGTACATACTATTTCTGCTGGAGACACATAATTATATGAAAAGACCACATTTGGATCATTTCTGTCGAAAGATATCTATAAATACAGTAAAATCTTCATTACTATCCAAACGGGAGTAAAATATTACAAAGGTGTCCAGTAATTCCACATGAATATCGGGTCCCACAAAGTTCTGTTCTTACACGGACGACAAGGGTCCAATTGTAGGTATCATATGTAAGAGATGAATAAAGAGGCTGGGCGTACCAATACGCATTATTGACGCCCAGTGCCCAGTCAGTGTCCATCAAGCGTCCAGCCAATCCATTTAATCCTTAGATATCGTCCTATTTTAAATTGCCCAATTCCTGATTTACTGAATCAAAATAAAGCGAACGCATGTACTGTCATACCTATCTAAAATATGCTATTTTAATCACGTCCATTCTAATATAATCCACTGTTGAATAACAACAGTATACATACGTTTTTCAAATTAAAAGTGACTACAAGTGACTACAAGTGACTACAAGTGACTACTACAAGTGACTACAAGTGACTACAAGTGACTACAAGTGACTACCTGTAAAGCAGGTCCATTACAGACGCCATTCAATGTAAAACTGAGATACGAGCCCGATAACGATCTGATGAGAACGAGAAACACATTCCGAATTCCTTTTTGCCGTAGTTGTCACACTAACGAAACTTAAGTATTATTATCATGCTGCAGTGTGAACGGGTATTATAGTAATGATAACAATAGAATAGAATGATTGTTCTAATGCATATCCAAAGTATGGCATCTAGATGTCAAGTAACTAAAAGTATATCGTAGAATAGAATTTAATAACATTCAAGTCTCTCTAAATATTATCTTTAATTTCAGTGATAAATTCGCACCAAACATTAACATCTGTTATTTGTATTTACAGCAATAGTTTAAATGAAAAAGTGGATAATTAAAACAATTGAAGTGTATACAGTATTAACATCCTTTGAAGATAGTTGACAGCCATTCCAAAAGTGATGGTGTCCACAACAGTAAGGTTGATCCAATCATTATCCATCTGAAGAACACGGACTCCACTGACAAATACAACTTTGATACGGCCCCCATCACAATGCGCGCATAAGGCACGTCAATTTCTAGTGAAGCCATTTGTAGTAATGACAGGAAAGTTATAGTCTGTATTTTACTTCTATGCTTCTCATTTATAACAGATACATATTAAACAGGTTGTTAACACAATAGGTCAACATATAGGTCAACATATAGGTCAACATGTATTTTTCAAAAACATTCAAATTAATAAATGGATGGCATGGTATTGTCACATATACACATACGGAGGTACTGGTATTTCAATCAATTCTAATATTGGTCTAATAATTATATAGATAGTAATTGTGGATTATCTTTCCAGAGTGAAAGTAATGATGTAATTCCAGACGCTATAGTGAACTTGCAATATTTCACAATGGAAAGATAACCTGTTTTTAAATAATATATTAAAAATAATGCGACATTGAATGCAGGGATGATTGTGCTATTTTAAGATGAACTCTCTCATTGGCTAACAATTTACTTTTTACACGCAGATGTAAAATTAGACACAATGTGGATAGTGTTACCCGGAGTCTTCCGTCAATCAGTCGGTGAAATGAACATGATTTTAGAAAGTCAAAGTAGTTCCAGCTGACTGACAACCAATGAAATTGCGTATATTATTAATCCAACCAATCGCATCGTGTGTAGCGCACGTTCCAGATTACACCCCCCATCTCCCACCACGTCGGAAATAGTGCATACAATGAGGAACGTAATATACAATATGGTTTTCACTACCAAGATAACACATTAAACTGCCACAGCATCAGTACTAGTACTAAAATTCAATGATTGATGGGTGTAAAGTTATTTCCAAAGAATAAAACTTCCGACACCTTTGAGGGTTTCCTTGTATATTGCCTACCAAGTAAGTCATCAAACTTTTATATAACCAGTATATGGCGAGTTTTTTTAACTGTCAATCTCATACCTATTAATGTTCATGGAAATTCACAAATTCACAAATTCACAATATTTTGCAATTTTTCAAATAGTTGGCAATTGTCCATATTTGAAATAAGAGTGTTTTAACTGACAATTTTATACCTATTAATGTTTATTGAAATTTAAAAAAATCATAATATTTTACAATTTTTCAAATATTTGGCAAGTGTCCATATGAGAAATAAGTGGAATAAGATGTTGTCCTTTGGCTTTTGACCGTTGGCATTTTTTATCCTTCATTCAGCCTATGACATAGAATACAAAGAGGTTATAGTACTGCCATTAATCATCCTAGCAAGCTTCACTGAATTTGTGAATGTTAATATAGTTTCGCCTCTAGGTGAACAGTTTTCATGCATTAAAAATATTTATTATTCAAAATTAGAAATAACGGAGCAAACTCTTCTTCGGCCTTATATAGCAGCCAAAACTACATTACTTAGATTATAATTACTGCAGTATTACTCCTATTTAATGAGTTGCAGGTAAAACATATATACTAGTAATTTGTTTAGCCTGTAGAGTATTACATTATTGTATACATTACACTATTAATTTGTACACCTTACACTATTAATACACCTTACACTATTAATTTGTACACCTTACACTATTAATATGTACACCTTACACTATTAATATGAACACCTTACACTATTAATATGTACACCTTACACTATCAAATTGTACACCTTACACTATTAATATGTACACCTTACACTATTAATATGTACACCTTACACTATTAATTTGTACACCTTACACTATTAATATGTACACCTTACACTATTAATATGAACACCTTACA
>JAUTBT010049467.1:0-16065 GCA_032361225.1 Lepetodrilus schrolli | reverse complement strand
ACGTTCGAGCTCGGCTGGTTCGTGGATGGGTGACCGAGAACCTGATCGTATCTAGGATTCGTTCCTGCCCCACACTGTATCACACGCTGAAAAACTTGTGGTGTCACCTTAGGCAAGTGGCTTAGTTCGATAATGCTTCTGCTCACCCAGCAGAGAATGGGTACCCGGAAGGATGAGATGGACACGTGAATGAAAACCTTGAACGGCAGCTTGGGTTGTATGATCCCAGGAAATTGAGAAGGAGATTGAGTACACACAGATCCGGGGTAATAATGCGCTTCGAGCATGCATTAGCATTGAGTCATGCGCTATATAAATGGACTATTTATTTATTTAGTTATACATTATCGATAGCTATTTACGCAGTGTTAGGGTATATGTTACTAGCATTGCTTAAAACGGTACATCGCATGATTACACGTACACGTGCACTCTACGTCTTACTCCATCATCACCTTATGCCCCAAACTACCCGTTCATATTGAATACAATACATCACTGTATACAATAGTAACGGGTTAAAACAGATATACATGTGCCTAAATCTTGATCAGGGCGTACTGTATTCTTTTACTATAGCATCACATGACGTAAACTTGGAATTAAACCATGATTATCAATAGGAGCCTTTCGTGAAATGAGGGACTGGGGCAGTATACAATACTAAGTATTGGACTGTTGAAGCTGACTTAACTCTCCTAATAAATCATAGGGGAAAGAAACTGCATAATGCCTCATAAACTGCCTATAGAATACTGCGTAAGTGCATATGCAAAATGCATATGTTTCATTGAATGTGTCCTGTGTCTTGTCTAGTATACATAATCATACCAGAGTAACGGTATTTCACTACATCCGGGTTATAGTAGGAGCAACGAACCTTGTGACAATATAGCTTATCACGTAACCACCATTATCAGACCACGTGACGTATAATGTATAATGCGAGCGAATGCGTTAAGGATTTAGGTAGAAATAAATATAATATTCTTATGTCTTTTGTTTTTCAAATGAAGTAGGTTCCGAGCTTTTAAATTGCAATATACATGTATATCAATCACTACGCTGTATGGTAGGAATATGGTGTATGTATCTAACAGTGCTGTGTTGTTCGGTCATTGTATTTAACTATTTATTTAGTATCACTGCTTGTCATTCACTACAGGTCAACACACCTTATTTGTCTGTTTATGTGAATAGGTGGGCCCCATATTTCGTACATGTTGATAGTGCATATTAGAAGAAAAGCTTCGTTATCAACAGCCTCGAGGATAACGTTTAGTAATTTGATAAATGATAGGGTAAAGAGGGGGTGGTACAGGTGGTACCCCGCCCTAAAACACTCCCCCTAATTGTGTATATGTTTAAATAGAATTTTACACATACAATCATACAATTTAGTTGATTTAAGCAATATTTAGTTTCGTTAATTACAATCAAGGTCTCATCTTTTGCGTATATGATCGGAACAGAACGGGATACTCGAATTACGTGAGCCAATAAATATGTTGTAATTAATGTTCTTGGTCTTAGTTTCACTATTTTTGTTTTATGTGGAGCGACACTCTTATACATTCATGTAGATGTATTAAATGTTTTGTTTGTACGGCTATAACTGGAATAAATACAGTTCAAGTCATATGAATGCCGATAAGATCTGTAAATTTCTCAATTTCAATGAAAATTACCGTTTTCAATACAACATGGAATATACATATTTTATATGCGTTAATCGTAGTGCTTCGGATTCGTTACCTATCAACTTAATGACAATAGTTTGTATAGAAAGTGAATATGTTATGAAGGTTTATTGTCCTGAAAATCTTAGAACACAGATTTTATGCCGTATATTTATGGATGGGTTCCAATAATGTTGACAGGACATGGGAAGAAATGTGCCGATTTCCATAGGCAGTAATGCAATTTCACTCCAATTTTACATGGAAAGAATTTATTTACAACAAGGAAGTTCTAAGGCCACATATTTTGCATTGGTAAATAACTCTAAACATCTAAACAATAGAACGCTATTTTGGTTGATAAATATGACGGACTATTGGTAATCCAACTAGTTTATTTGTATAAACATAACCAGGTAACTATATTATCGTGTACGTATTAAACTTAAAATGTGACCATGCGGTTATGAATGCAGATCACCGGCATCTTGACTCCTTTACCGTCGATGTTTTCCTATCTAAAAAGGTTATTTAAATTTATATAATATGTTCCTTTCCTATATCAATGTATTGCATCACATAATTTTGGTTTTGTGTTGTTTTGGAAACTGAAGCTATTGCACACACGAACACCATCAGTGACGGGAATATTGAAAGGCCTATACACGTACATCTACGGAAGACTTTTAAAAATGCACCGATGGTAATAAGTTTGGAATTTCTGTGAAATGTTGGTAGTGATAGTATAATATGATCTAAAACGAATGCGTGTTATATAATTAGGTCTTCATAGCTGACGTCAGTAATGTGTGTACTTCTGTCTCTGTCTAATCACTTCTGCACATATATTTCGCATAGACAGGACAAGACTTCCACAGACGAGTTGTTCCATTCATGCACTATATAAGGCTACTGAGTTTTCTGAGATTGTTTATCGGTTGATCTCTTCGTGTGAGACGTCTATTAAATTCTTCCCATACAATGCATTCTCATGAAGCCCGATACCGTAATCACGGGGCCTGCAGCCTGTTTCACTGACATGGGTAGTATGCTAGAGTTAAACAAAGTATCGTAGATCGCCCACGTTAGCACGCTAACCTACACTTTTGCATTTCATCAATCTTAGTATGCTTAACTTAGTACGCTAAGTGGGCCTGAAAAGTTTAACTGGTAAGAACCTGGTAAGGACCAGTCTAAACTTGAAATATATTTTTGTAAAAATTCGTAAATAGAGTAACCGAAGTATTTTCGTGATATATTATAAGTTTATCTAGTTTGACATATACAGATCGAAATTGATAACGCCCGTATCTGTTATAGCTGTAATTTTTTTTTAATGTATACCAACTTCATATGAGGACCTGACTTTAATTCATTTAAAACGTTGCGCAAACGTATTTTACCTGAGAGTATGTGCATTTAATTTGTCTACACAAGTATATTTGGCAACAAGCTACATTTTCCGCATGCTTCATTGGTTTTCAATGTTTTCATATTTTATATTATTGTATTTTTGTGTTTCTTATCTCGCGAAAGAAAATACAAAACCAGGTTGGGAATTTCTCCGTTGACGGTCATTCATTAAACTAAAAATTAATGTTTTGCTAGTCATGGGATTCCTTATTGGAAATTGAATAGTTTCACAAATATCTATTGTTCTTCGGCCCGATGTCGACAGGGCCTAAAACTAAATGCTTGTATCGGTAATAATGTATCGTCATAACTTACGGTATTTACATATCTTAAACCTAGCTGCTTTCACTCAATTTATACTTGTATTTTTACCGAATGAACGTCCGAAATCATAATTCGCTTAGCCTTTGGGTTTGCTTATATTTATTACAGTTGGTTAATGATATCGTAATAGCGTACCCATGCGTTTTAACGTTAAATTTGCCGACGACATGGCCATAATATTAGGAGCACTGCTAAAGGGCTAGAAGAAATTAATCGATTCAGTGAATTGTGTAATAAACATTATCTTCAGTTAATTGTTAAGAAAACAAGAACTTATTATTGACTCTAGAACAAAGAAACCAGACATCAAACCCATCGCATCAAATCTGTAGAAATTGAAATTGTTACAGAATATAATTACTTGCGTACAACAATTAACTCTAAATTACCGATATCCTGGAATAGAAATACTCAGGTAACCACTTATAGGTATAGTTAATTATATCGTTAATAAAATAAGAGCGGAGAAAATATGTGGGGAATGTTTTACTAGTATTACTAGTGGTTTTATAGCGTCCAGTGTTTTGACATCTTCAACATGTCTAGAATGAGAATCCGAGTGATGCCACTTTGGCATGATTGGGCAATTCATTAGATTGGGCCGCCATTATGAAGTTTACATTTATTTTCTCAAAATATTTTTTCTTAGTTTATTTTAAAACTTGACTTTGGCGGCAAACAATATGTTTTCATGGTCGAAATTGCTAAATAAAAAATGGCTGCCATCAATGTATGGATTTTGGTGGCAAACGATATATGCATGTATATAATTCAACAATGTATCGTTGTTCACATCAAATCCAAGAACGCTTTCAAATGAATTATTAATAACACCAAGTTTTTGCATTAGGATACACCAGTTTAGAAATATAGGGGGAGTGTTTTGGGGGCTGAAGGGGAGTGTTTGGGGGCTGAGTGGAGTGATTTCGGGCTGGCCGGGGGAGAGTTTTGGGGCTAGCCTCAAAACACTCCAGAGTGAGCTTCCTAGGGGAGTGTTTTTGGGGCTGCTATACCGGTGTGTCCCATTAGACTAGTTACAGTGAGCCCATGTCCATCCCACCAATATTCAAACTTGAAGATCCGAGCCTCAATTCCTAAGTGACTGTTCCTAATCTAGTAGCGTATGAAAGGAGGACCTGAACTTGCTTCTAGAGAATGAAGTGGTGAGACTTACTTCGCTATGTATGCACCTGTTCATTGTGTCAAATAAGCAATGATCATTTAAATACATATACAGACTATACAGAAACAGGACACTAGATCGATGCTTTTTTTCACCTATGATAATGGTTTGCCAAATTCATTTACATTTTGATCCAACACGTGTTCTTTCTTTATTCCATAGAAACAAAATAGCGTATGCTTAGCTACAGTGTAATTTCAATGAAACTAATTCAACGACAGATAATTCGAGCATGTATGTATTACAATACTGATAGTGTAGCCAAAGGGGATTGTGAAGATGTCCAATTAATAATACCGAGCACCGTGTTTCATTGAAGGCATACAATAACAGATATTAATGCTCATTTAGGGCTAGTTCTTAATTACGACCAAGCATATTAACTTGATACACATAAAATCATGATTGTACTTCCAAAGACCCTTTCACCACTGTATGGTAGATACAATTCCACTGCAACCCCCCGATATAGAACTTGAATCGCCAGTATAAACTTCCGGTAAACAACCTGAATATGATCGAAATCTTTTATTGCTTCATTATATTAATGCAAGGGGACATAACCTGAAGTGGTACGTCTTAGTGTAAAGGGGAAACACCTACATTGATTTGCCTTGTTTGGTTTTCATTTAGTGACTAGATGAACATGTTTATTCTCGAGACAAAAAAATACAGAAAATAAGAAAATATTGAAAACCAGTTGTACATGAGGGAACATTTACCTTGTTGCCAAATATACTTGTGTAGACAAATAAAATTTACAATACTTTCAGGTAAAATACGTTTGACCATGAAATATGTCAACACACCGTGAGCGAATGCCTTTAAGTTCGATAAGCAACGGAATACTGATTGCCTCAATCTACCCCTTTAATAGCATAGTTACCATTATGAAGACTATAGGTTATGCTTATTAGTACTGCATGTATATATCTAACGCCCAATAAGTAAAGTATAGTAGTATATATTATTTTCTACAGTATACTTAACGTGAAATCAACCGGGAAGTATAATTACACCAAGTTCTTGGAATCAATCTAAAACTGTACTATAAGGTTATAACAAATACCGAGGTGACCCAGTCTGTTCGTTCCTGCCCTTGTGATTCTGACACTTGATCATTATCTTTACAATTCTTAGAATTGATCATTATACATGTTTAATTGTTATTTCTTCGGTCTATTGGTATTACCAATAACATCCTTGAGACAATGGCCTTTGGCAATTGGTCAAATTTGCGCGTACACTGTGTCCTTGTGTATGATTGGGTGATCATATCAAGATATATCTGAACTCAAACAGCTGTTCAATAACCTGTTGTCTCCCTTGACTATGCTAAGTCGCTCTTCCATAGGGAAATCACGCTATATTACAATCGTCTTTTTAACGTCAAAGCTTGCCTGTCAGCATAAAATTAACACTACAGTGATACGATCCCTGATCCATGACCACCGACGGCGGCAAAATGAGAAATCCAGAGAGCCGTAATTTGAACATGCGTGTATTTTGCCTAACACCAACCTGTATAGCCACTCACACAGGGATGATATAAAGGGACAGAACTCTGTCCAGGCACTGTCGTAGCTTGAATAAATCTTGATGTGCACTAATAAGGGGAGGGGTTTTCTTCGTGCAATCATATTCGTTGCTTGTTACGAAACGGGAACCAGTCGATATGTCTTATCTCAGATCATTCGCATGTTGGTCAAATAGCCGTGCAGCTACATGTACATGCATACATAACGTGGTAATGTTGTCTCTAGATTTTGATGTAAATACCTTGTGTCAAAACTGATTGCCACTGCGACATCTGTCGATTTTTAAACACTCCGAAGTCAATATATACGAATATCAGCCAAAGACTGTATGTGCACAATGAATTGGACTTTTGTATTCGGTGTACTATGCCTTCTTGGCGTTGACGTCGTTCAGTGCAGGAGAGCTGCTACTTGGGACGAATGTAACTGTTATTGGGCTGCCTGGAAGGCATGGTCTAAATGTGACAAGCTTTGCTATGGCGAACAAGTAAGAGAAAGACAGGTATCTCTCTATGACACACCAGGCTGTGCTGGAAGGGGATCAGGTATGTGCGACTCAGGACCAGGCTTCTATAACTACCAACAGTGCAACCAACATTGCACACGCGGGACGTACAATGGAAGCATATGCAGATGTCCATCCGGTAGATACGGGGTCTGCTGCGATAACGGTGAGTGCATTGTTATAAACATAGATTGATTGATTGATTGATTGATTGATTTGATTGAAGTTTGGTGTTTTTACAGTCGCCTTCCAGCATTGCTGATTTCGGCAGACTGGTCCCACCTTGGGACGCATGTGTGGTAAGGGGGAATGGAAGCTTTGGATGTCTTAGGATCATCTTTTTCTATTTACCACTTGGTATGGATGTTGCCTCTTTTGGGGGCGGGAACATAGAGATACCGTGTGTCTCTTATGTTCTGGTGCAATTAATTAATTCCAGGCTTAATTACAGCCAATTAAGATTATGCCCGTAAGGCTTTAAAGGCATACAATCACGGGTTTGTTGACATGTTTCATGGTAAAATGTATTTTACCTGTACTATATGCATTTTACCTGTACTATATGCATTTTATTTGTATCCACAAATATATTGGGCAACAAGCTACATTTTCCGCATGTCCCGTTGCTTTTCATTATTTGTACATATATTTTATCTCGCGATACATAATACAAATGTATGACAACATATGAAAATATTGAAAACCAGTGGGATATGCGGAAACTGTAGCTTATTGCCCAATATACGTGTGCCGACAAAATAAATGTACATACTTTCAGGTAAAATACGTTTGACCATGAAATATGTAAACAAACCCGTGATTGTGTGCCTTTAAAGCCTTACGGGCATAATCTTAATCGGCTGTAATTAAGCCTAGAATTTCATATCTTACGTGCACTTATAATAATAATATTCTATATGGTTTGAGTCTTCTTGCAAGCATTCTTATTAATGGATAGGTAAATATTGTGTATAAATTGTAGATATTAAAAATAGATGGAGCTTAGAGATAACACGGATATGTTTCATATATTGTAAGGACGCTATCCTGAACGTCTCAGATATTGTTCAGTGTGTGTGTGTGTGTGTGTGTGTGTGTGTGTGTGTGTGTGTGTATGTGCGTGTGTGTGTGCATGCGCGTGTGTTTGCACTAATTAGACAAAAATAAAACAATGTTAAAAAAACACTCCTTATTTTGTTTTCATGCAGTTGTAACATGTGGAAGCCCACCGTCAATCTCTAACGGTGTCTACGTCACAAGCAACGGCAATCACTATGACAGCCTTGTTACTTTCTCCTGCAACGTCGACTACAACATGACGGGGCCAGCAACACAGAGATGTACTCAAGGATCCCCATCCAACATGTACGGATATTGGACAGGATCGAAACCAAGATGTCAATGTGAGCATACAGTGATAACTCTGCAATTCTAACATAGAGCTACATGCATATCAGTACAATCAAATGACTATTTGACAAATGTATCATGAATTGCAACCGTGTCGATTTACCTCGGTAAATGAGTGTCTCAAAAACATCATACTTACGGAATTTGAGTGTGGTACATCACTCGTATTATTTAAATATACTATGTTGGATAGTCATACTCCAAAAGTATCATAGAGGTGGCATGCTGAATTTATTTTAATATTCCCAGACGCCCAGTCGTGTAAAAGCAGTCCGTGTCAGAACGGAGGAACCTGTATCAATGGCCTGGACATGTACACCTGTGTGTGTCCACGGGGGTGGTCAGGGGTCAACTGTCAACAAGGTAGGTTAAGAGTCAACTGTCGTCAAGGTATGTCAGGGGTCAACTGTCAACAAGATGTGTCAGGGGTCATCTGTCGTCAAGGTAGGTCAGGGGTCATATGTCGTCAAGGTAGGTCAGGGGTCAACTGTCGTCAAGGTAGATCAGGGGTCAACTGCCAACAAGGTAGGTCAGGGGTCAACTGTCGTCAAGGTACCTCAGGGGTCAACTGTCAACAAGGTAGGTCAGGGGTCGATTTCAACGAGGTAGGTAAGTAAAGGGTAAATTGTCAGCAAAGTAGGCTATTGATGATTACAGCACTACGGCCGCTATGTTAATTGTCCCAACACGTACCTACCACGACACACGATCCTAACTTTATCAGACAATAATTGCGAGTTCAGCTCTGCCACTGGTGTGGTGCATCAGTATTACACAGTCATCAGGTGGTCATAATGACATGGCTTCCACGTTATCAGTGGTTAGTATATTGTTGTGTCCACGCTACTTTTCCACGTGGATTCCCCGTAAATCTGTACCATGGAAATCTGTATCATGTAAATCTGTACCATGTGAATCCGTATTATGTAAATCTGCATGTAAATCTGTATCATGTAAATCTGTACCATGTAAATCTGTATCATGTAAATCTGTACCATGCTGGAATGTGTTAACCACGTTTAGTTACCGCGTTAAAAAAATACCCTACTTATCACTTTCCAGCCACGTTCCATGTCCACGTGATGGCCACGTTATATTTCCACGTGATATTATGGTCACCAATCCATGTACATACATTGAACATAGGCAGTACCACAGAAGCCAAATCATTAATGTGCATGAGATAATTTACCTGTAATGAATCTCAACAGACGTCCAGCCTCCAGTAGTGTCACACTGTCACACAAACACTACGAACTACACAGCTGACCGCGAGACGATCCACAACTGGACAGTGCCCGAATTTTCTGACCCGTTCGGCAACCCCGTGACAACAACGCCCAACTACCCGAACAACTTCTACAGCTTCCCCTGGGGCGACTTCGTCGTACAGTACGTGGCCACCAAGCCCAGCAACGGCATGAAGACTGAGTGCAAGTTTACGGTGAAGATCAGACGTGAGTTAATTGGCATGTAGACCCAAAGAGCAGATAATATTATATTTATGGATTGGAATTATTGGACTTTCGGGAAAATCACGAAATGATATGCAAGTGCATAAATGCCACATTGTCTGAAGCTACACGGCATCATGTTATGCTAAATACTACTCTATATTAAAAGCAGGATGCAAAATAGAATGTTATATTTATTTATGTATAACCGTCTTCGTACAATCCTCTGTACACTATTCATTTTATTTAACATAACGTTAGTTTTTACACCCTTTAAAATTATATTCCTTGTCGATTCATTCCACTGTAGTATTCGTTCAAAATAGTACATTTTGAATCAATACTTTACAGCCAATCCATGTAAAGAACTATCGCCACCAACCAATGGTTTCGTTGCATGTAACGGATGGCGTACTGATTACGGGCAGTACTGTCTGATTGGTTGCTTCGGAAACTTCAGTCTCCCACGTGACCTAGACGAAGACCAATGGTATGCGTGCGGAGCAACTGGCGTCTGGAACGTTGATCCAGGCAAAGTGGAATGCGAAGGTATAGTTGTTATGTTTCATAAGAGTATGATATTCGTTCGTTTTGGCAATTTACGCATACATTGGCTCCCATATTTTGGTTAGTCGGTGCTGGCAGCCATGTCAAAAGTACTTCAATATTGGTGTCGATAAGAGGCAATAGCTCTGTGTCTACATGGTTGTATGAATTTATGGTCACAACCCTCGATGAAAATGGCCCTGTTTCAGACATCGATTAAGTGACACCCGTATATCAATGCTTCGCCTAGCCGAAACTTCCGGCTTCCGTAAACTAACAAGCCGTGATATATGAGCCAAATAATCTTGAAGGCGACTCTGGAAAACTAAAACAAGAGTGCCTACTTCAAATAGAAGCAGTGAAGCAGTAGTACATACTGGAAACAAAAACAAATGTACCTACTTCAATCAGAAGTAATCGCAGCAACAATCGTTAGGTGTCCTGTTCCGGGATCCTAATAGGATCAGTCAGGATCCTGATAGGACAGTTTTACCTCTGGTGTCCTGTGCTTTTCTTTTAGCATTCACGTTAGATGTCATGGCCCGGACACCTAACTTGCTTTACTGTGAATTGTATATCAAAGCACTCCTGGGGAAAATACTACGCCAGCATCTATTAATATACTTTTCCATCAACAGACGACGTCCAAGTCAGCAGCAACTCCACCGGTGTCCCCGATGACTGTAGTGACACCATCACACTGAGAGATCGATACATTGGAGAACTAAAGAAGTCGGAGTTCGATTCCACATGTGTTGATCACCCTGAACTGTGCGGTCCTGACAATGTCAGTGTTAAGTGCTAGCCGGGTTGTGTTGTGTCACTTTAAAACTAATACACTGAGTTAGAGACTACTATTTGGCATCGAGGAAACTTTTAAATTGTACATACATACTCAATGATTACAATAGGAAAAGATAATATCTGATAACTAGCTAGATATTATTCAAACATACCTGTTTGTCCATGAATGGATCATACATGTTTAGATATATACTGTAAATCAGGAAATTAATGCGTCACTAATTGAATGCGACCCCAAGCTTTTAGACATAAATGCGACAACAATTAAATGCGATCGACCAGGCCTCTATTCATGTTTTGTCCCGGACCTACCTTTCATTATTTTCCATAATGCGTAGGAATTAAATGCGGCCATAAACCAATGGCATTTTTCGCATTCATATCCTGGTTGCATTAATTTCCTGATTTACAGTAATATCTTTGTAAAATAGTAATGTCTAAATTCAATGGATAGAGTTCTATAGTTGATAATAGTCAGCAATGCGTTCTGGTATCTGCATGTTAAACCGCCATTGACGTTGACGGCAGGATGCATTGTCAACACATGTCCTAGATCATTAGTGTTGTAGATGACTGGTATGTCAGCGTTGGGGGAAGTATTTTCGTCTTTATATTTGCCTGGGTCTTCATTCTTCATGGTCTGGGGCTTGGTATTGAGTTCGGTACTGGGACTGCGTGAGTTACGGAAAACTCACGCTACCCTGCCTCTCCACCATTTGTAACAGTTATTAAAAAAAGTCGCCCCGGTGTATTTGTAACAGTTAGAAATTCTGGTCCGAGGTTGAGTGTTCGGAGGTTGAATGAATTTGTAACGGTATAAACATCTGTGGTAAATGCTCTTTGATTGGCAGCGTGGCTGTGGCAGCAGATGGACACGACGAGATACATGATGGTCCGTTGTTGAAGGACCAAGTAGATTGACACGGTAGTGGTAGTTGTAAATAGTATATAAAGACACACGATTGTGGTACATGCACGGATCCTGGGAACATGCACGTGGTTCTGCAATAACCACGTGGACATCCATGTCCCAGGAAGTGTGCCAGCCGCTGTCTTGTCTGTTCGCTGTCTGTCTCGCCTGTGCTGTTTGTCCTTTCTGTCTAATACCATTAGTCAAGAAGACAATAGGCCAGGTGGCATTAGCGGTAGATACATAATGACGCATAACGTTGGAGGAACCCGACGACCTTCCGGTAACGTGTTTATTTGCAGATAGAGGGAGTAAGATTAAAATGTGATAACGTGCTAATAATAAGGACATTTATCATTCAGGTTCTGACCAGTTGTCAATCTGGACGATTATTAAATAGACAATTGTAATTAAGATCGTTGACCAAGTTTGCAGATAAAAGATGTCGGGATGTATGCCTGGAGCCGTATAGGAACCTGCCATGGAGACGATCAGTGGCATGCAAATTACCAGCTTAGTTCACTCCAGTTGGTTGTGAAAACACTTGATTATTCTTGTACCCGTACTCATTATCGAATACCGGAAATAGTGTTCATAGAGTGTGTACAAAAGCATCAATGGAGATGAGGAATATGTGAACATTTATTATATACAAAAAATATCGAAAACCATTGGGACGAAACGACCCGACAGTGGTACGAAACGACCCGAGATTGGCGTGAAACGACCCGAAAAGACATGGCGCGAAACGACCCGGACGAAAAGGGTTTTGGTGCGAAACGACCCGTAACCATGCAGATTATGCCTTTCAGATAGGAATAACTTGTAGTTAAATATTGTAGATAATTGCCCTATGATATGTAATGACAGTGAAGAGTGATACCTAGTGTGTCTGTGTCAATACAAATATTATAATATTATCTTTAAATTGTTTGTTTGTTTTTCCCTTCATATGACAATTGCAGCTCACTAAAAGCAACAGGTGCTAATTGGGTACCGATTACTCGCACCTCTTCCCGGGGACAGTCTCGCGAAGCCAATCGACGCTTGGGTGATTTTGGTTGATATTTTGAACTAGATCCGCCTGGCGACACGTAACCACTGAGATATATAGTAGGTAGAAAAATAGAGCTCACACACAGTTTTGAAGAGGATAGGGTGGAATTGAAACTTACGCAAGCATACGCAATTTGTTTAAGGTACTTATTGCACGTGACCGAATCAGTTGACATTTAAATCACTAGGTACGTGGTGACAAGTCATACCCTTTAGGTGCTTGTATGCACAATGCTCGTTTGTTTCGGAGATAAAAATATTTGAGAATATATGGCATTCATTATCGATATATTGTTACTTGCCAGTGTCAACTAGGCTATGTGTACATACATAGCAATAAAGGGGATCGAACCGGCGACCTTGCACATTCCGGGCCGACGCTCTAACCATTACGCCACGGAGCCCGTGAGTGCAATATCCTGCACTATTTGTGTAAACATAAGTAGTATGCCAACATGTCTAATATGCTGTCCCCCTGTAGCTGCGTATAGCTGGGTATATACCATTACCAAAGGAGGGCGGTGCATTGCGTTAAGATTCCATATGAAAGGTTGGCGCATATGAGCCAATCAGCAAAGTGGGCGCGGCTATTTCATTGAATTTTACCAGGAAGTAGCGTCAACATAGATCTGCCTGGATAGTTTTGCATGTGACTATCGATGACGAAAATCAACATTACGTGTTCTTCTTTTCATTAAATTAAAAGTATTCACGTGCATTTAGATATATTTATCCAAGCTAAAATGTCGTGGATGTTCGCTGCTGTTGCCGTGGTTATGGTGATTACATGCAGTGTGACCGACGTCCACTGTCAACGAGCACCAACCTGGGATTCATGCGGATGTTACTGGGGGACTTGGGAGAGTTGGTCCAAATGTAGCAGACTTTGCTACGGACGACAATCCCGCTCCAGAGCTGTCTGGAATTATGATACCCCAAACTGCGAGGGTTTCCGAGTCTGCGATGCAGGACAAGGTGGTTGGGAATACCAATCATGCAATCGTCGATGTACATACGGGTCGTACGACTCATCAAATGGCGGATGCCGGTGCCCAAAAGGGCGATACGGAACATGCTGTGATAACGGTTAGTTTAGTTTCTTGATCCATTGGACATTACAAATTTGTGTGTCATTACAAATTTACGCTTCATCGTTCATCGAGAGGGAGAGAGTGAGAGATCAAATCTCCGGCATTAATTGGGCTACATATGGTACATGTATATGGTATTGAATTGTCGGTTTCTAATGTTGTCTACAGTCCTAACATGTGGTGAACCACAGTCCACACCAAACGGTTCCTACGACAAAAGCAACGGCAACGACTACGGCAGCGTGGCCACGTACTCGTGCAACGTCGACTACAACATGACGGGTGTTGCCTCTAGAACATGTACACGGATAAGGCAACGTAAGTAGTACGCAAAATTTCACATTACCTACCTTTCAGATATACCTCTTCACATGGACCATATGCAGTCTTTACTCACTTGAGGTTCCTTACGGTTTATTGGAAACCTGCATAATTTTTATGTTAACTTTTTTTTCCTTTGTAAAAAATTAAAACAAATTAATTTAGTTTATATATTAGAGAGAAATATATAGGTTACACGTTTATTTTCAAGATGTA
Source organism: Lepetodrilus schrolli (assembly GCA_032361225.1). Lineage (NCBI taxonomy): Eukaryota > Metazoa > Mollusca > Gastropoda > Lepetellida > Lepetodrilidae > Lepetodrilus > Lepetodrilus schrolli. The sequence goes on along the minus strand of JAUTBT010049467.1, from coordinate 1,615 downwards.
AGCCTACTAGTATACAACATATGGGAATTATAATTCATAAAGTTTAGACATTCTGTTTTTAATTCGTGAAATTCAGCGACAGCTGTGCCGAAGTGCCGTAAGGGAATTATCTGCCGATATACAGCAGATATTAAATACATCGACGTGTGGACAGGGGAGACACCGAAATGTATCTGTGAGTTAAATATTGTTATTTTGGAGCTGATTTTGCATAGCATGTTAAATCGGTGATACTTAAAGTGGTAAGATCATGTCTGTATGCAATTTAGTTACATTTCTATATGTACATGTTATTGTCAACTGGTGACAACATTTTTTTAACAAACCAATTCTAATATAGCATGATAATATGAGGCTGTAATGCCAATGGCAACAGTACTCTCTTCTAAATATAGCAGCAGTACTTAGCTCTAAATATAGACTGACCCACACTTTCTTTTCACACGGACAGCCACATTTTATTGCGAACACGGATAATTAACGGACAGTAGGATTCACGATTCAGAATGGTGCTCACCAGTTCAGAGGGTAGATGTAATCAATTAGGAAATCATATTTCTAGATTGGCAAGTTAAATCATACTTGTCTCGCAAAGACATGGAAAGGTGATCTTGCCATTTTTTTACCGTGCTAACTAATTTTATTGCGAACACGAATAATTATTGTCCTGAACACGACAATTATTGCCCTGAAATAAATGCAAATTAGTGTTATTTTATCAATACGTTTAAAACTAAATAAAACGGTTTATATTTTCAAATCGTGATACAAAGTCGCCCAGTCGTGTAGAAGAGGACCGTGTCATAACGGAGGTACCTGTTTTAATGGACTTGACAAGTACACCTGCGTGTGTCCTCCGGGATGGTCAGGGATCAACTGTCAACAAGGTAAGGAAGGAATCAACTGTCAAAAAGGTACATCCTGGTCAATAGATTATTTCAATTGCAAGTACATGTATGTCACAAAGCAGAGATTATAGTACAGTATATATGTAATGTAATATAACATAATACATCATAGTAGTCTGGCAGGTAATGTTACAAACCCCTGTTTGGTTCTGTTAATCAAAAACTATTTAACGCAGTTCACTCAAATTTGGCACAGTATTAGTAAATACGTGTACCCAACCAGTTCCAATATTACAACTTCGTAGATCGCCGAATATATATTATGTCTACTTGTGTTCGAATATTTAAATCGTTGTTACATGGTAGAGAAAGGCACCCCTCCGCACATTTAGCAAAGATGCGAAGTAAAATAGTAATAGGTTAAATAGACCGAATTTTCATTCGGTGATCGGAGTTATAATTTTGGAATTGGCAGGATATATGCAACATGCTTAGTGACCTGCGTTTAATAGTTTTTGAGTAACGATACCAAACAGGGGTTTGTAATATTACCTGCCAGACTATATGTAGAACTATAATTTGGGGAATCATTAATTTATATAACGCTATAATGTTAAAAGTATCAACTTGATTTGTTTCGTTAATAATGGATTAAAACAATGTTTTATCAGATTTGATTTGATTTTTTTTATTGGGGTTTTAAGTAGCTTTCAAGATTCTTTGACTTATATCACGACTTGTCAGTTTAGGGCAGGAGGAAACCCGCA
>JAUTBT010049456.1:0-16066 GCA_032361225.1 Lepetodrilus schrolli | reverse complement strand
GTTAAGAAATATCTCCAGTTTTATCACAGAAGGCTTCAAACTATATAAATGAAAACACGTACACAATGAATATGTATAGACTCACTGTACTTATATACCCTGTCATGTTTTGCACGTATTTATTTTCACTTTATCAATGTATGTTATATCTCGTGTTTTGAGAAAATAAAAAAGTTACCATAATAACTGTTAGTCTCAGTTGTTTTTAACCATTAAAAAAATAGGTACATATTATCTGGTATGTTCATTGTGTTCGTGAATAATTTGTTGGTTTCTCTTTTTAATTCCTTTAATAAATATGAAATACTATTAGCGTACTGTAATTTCATATATGCTTGCATGTGTCGTAAATTGAATGTGTATAGTGTATGTAGTCACACATATGGTAGTATTGTAGAATTACTCTTAATTAAATTAGCATCTAAATGTTGACAACGACAAAATATAATTGTATCTATTTAACTACGCAAACCTATTATAGTATATATAGTTATAGTTATTTGTTATTTCTTAATTGAATGTAAATATACCAAAATGATAGTAAATAGCTGTTTTACTATATAGTGACTCATCATAATTAAATAAATAAATGGCTAGTATGCTGCATACAACACACAACGCTCATACGCTCAATACATATAATAGTATAATAATACAGTATTTTAATATAGTGTATTTATGAATGTGTATGTTTCTATATACGTATGTCACAATGGACTCTTGTTGTGGCTCCGTATAGATGCGGGATCCTTTTTTTTTTAATAATTTGATTGGGGTTTTAAGTCGCTTTCAAGATTCTTTCACTCGCAACATCCGTAGCGCTGAATGTTACAGTAAACCTGCGAGCACCGGCTGGTACTGACAAGACCAAGGATGATAACTGCAAAAATTGCCACTCTACAGACAGCGCATCCTATCAATATCGCGTGAGAAAGGTAACTGCCGGGCTCCCGGGACGGGATTTGAACTCGGGACCTTTGGCTTCGAAGTCCAAACGTTCTACCACTGAGCTACCACCCGCCCCAAATGTTTTACTTAACCGCCTTCAAACGTACGTTCACTGTTTCTTTTGTATAATAATTTAGAATTATATCGTGTGATAAATATCACCTTCGCATGTAAGAGATACAGTCGTGTTGATATAAACATGTTCTCTCAATAATATGATGTCATAGAATGTTAGATTTCGGTTCTCTACAGTTCTTTCGCTTTCATAAATACTTCGCCATTGCTTACTATACCGTATTGTCTTGCGATGTTAATAGACACAATATGAAAGACACACAGGATATTACGACGGTGTATTCCATTGTATAAGGCTAAGCTAAGACAGTGTAAAATATATGCTTTACAATAACATATATATATTTTAATATTATACAAAAGAAGAATCGTTGATAGAACTATACCGAATCTTTGCGAATGAATGCGCGCAGAGGCTAATTGCCGGAAACAACGAACTGGCGAACATTACTATTCCCATGCTACTGCCTGTAAATACTACTAATAATAATAATGTGCGTATTAATATTGCGCCAAATCCACGCTGTGCTCTTAGCGAGACAATCTTACTAGAAGGAAGGGAAGTAACTCGAGCGAGCCTGAATGAGAATCGTTGTATTACTTTTATTAAATCTCGATGAAATATTCGATAAAGACACGATATTGATAGTAATTTGTTATATATAATATTTACTTTAATATACGCTACATGTACATGCGCAATTTTAGAATAAAACATGCATATTGAGTATAACAAATGCAATATCCACGCATTATCCGATAAACAGTATGCAATGAATGCTTTCTGCAGGTATTTTATGGAAGTTTGTCTCCCGCTGTGACGTAAAACAATAATTCACTCACTACGGAAGTTATCTATAATGTGACCGTTACATATTTAATCTTGATTTATTTGTAACCTGAGGTCAAACAGAACGACCTCAGTACACACATGGCTAGTAAATTGGATCATAACTTTATTTCAGGTAAAATGATCACCAACGGCAACTTCTCTCGGAGGCTAACCTAGTACCAGTAGTATCTAGAAGTCCTTGTTTGCAGGCCATGTGCTTTTCTAAATCTATCGACGCCTATTATGCATTTATTTTAACCCGATGAATCTATGCCTGCCTGGCATGCATTCTTTACGTTTCAGACGACCTATGCATGCAAGGAGATGTTCAATTCTTCTTTGTAGTATACTGTACGTGACTCATAGACTCGGCTAGAACACATGGAAACATCACAGCACTGTAACAAAAATATACACCATTCCGTGTGATACCAGACAGAATACGATCAGTTGTTTAACTATATATAGAGAGATGCAATGAGATGGACTGCCGTGGTAACTGAATACATGTATAAGTAAAGTATTACTAGTGTGTCTATACTTGCTGGGATATATTCAGGGCTGGACATACGATCAGTGATATGATTAACATTTCTTTAATAAGGTAACTAATACTATACAACTATAACATATATATGTATATAATAAATATCAATCTCTCTCTCTCTCTCTCTCACTATCTCTGTCTCTCTCTCTGTGTCTCTCTCTCCCCTCTCTCTCCCTCTCTTTAATATATACATGTTTATAATGGATCATATCAATCTCTTTCTCTTTCTCTCTCTCTCTCTCTCTCTCTCTCTCTCTCATTCATATGAGTTCGGCAGAATTGGAATGTTTTTATGTACTTTGCAGATGGGGTAGAGGATTTGGCTTGATTGACCGAGTATTTGGACGTAACAGTTGGCTAAACCAGCCTAATAGTGTTTTTGGAATGGCCTTTTATGCATTTCAAACCAGATTAGGTAAGTTCTCAATTGACAGTATGGACATACAATAGCTACGACCATTGTCCTTTATCAGATTGGCACGTATTGGTGAAATATTTCCGCTGCGACGAAAAAAAGTCCACTAAATTCAATAAATACTTTATTAAATATTTGCAATGCATGATTAAATATCAATTTTGTAAATATTAAACCTTTTTTTTCCAGCCTTCAAATCAACAACAGGTGCTGCCATTGCGAGTTTAGCTGCTTCTGTTGTTTCTAACATGGGCTCCGTCTACCTCAGCTACATCCTGTTCTTCGTCCTGAATGATTTCTGTATTATTTGTGTGTCCATGTACGTGTTGAACTTCCTACTGCTCGTAAGCTGCATCTTCAAGTACCAACATGCCGTTGCAATGGACAGCAAGAAAAAGAGCTGATGACTGCATTTTGTCAATTTCATTAGGGTTGATCCATATCCAAAGGGAAAGATATCCAAGTTATTTAAATCAGATGTTATTACAATACACGTTACAAGATAAAATGATAGTTTACTACTGGTCTTCAAAATCCGATACTACAATGTTGTAGTTAATAGGTAACATCATCCTCTATTAACAGATACGGTTACAAAATACTCATCATAATATTCTACACATATTCATGATAATTCAGCAATAATATTTATTATTTTCCTGTGTGAAACACATCCTGAAAGAAATCATTGCAATTTCAACACATAATATTCCATTAAGTTAATCTTTCCTGTTAAATTTTAAGACTAAACCATTTGGTTAACAGTCGAGTTGACTAATCATGCTAATGAGATAACGTTGTTTATTTCCATTTTACCACTCGCTGTAAATGTAAATATATGTATGCGTGATCACATGTTGCCCGTATCCATGCTTATTAGGATCAGGAATTTAATTATTTATTATGCAAACAACTCTGCGGGCAGCACAAAGATAGCACAAACAAAAAGATCAGCATTTATGTTGCATAATGATAGAGGTTGTGACAATGGCATTATTTATGGCCTGGAATATAATTCAGGATTACAATTTCACTTAAAGACATAAAATTGACATTTTAGTGTATTAGTTATTAGTCATTGTCATCAAAACCATCAGTTTTAGCTTCATTGACAATGCATATCCAGTCATTTTGATACAGATTTTTATTTGAATATGTATAAATCTGGCCCCAAGATTTTGAGTATGATTTCATGCTAGAGCTCAAATTTTATCTGGGGATTTGTGAACAATTTAACTTTTGAGTTGAGCATGGAATCGTATTAAAAAAAAGTTTCGTAATCTCTGGGCCTATACATGTAGTATTCAAGTACTTAACAAGTTGGCAGTCAACCCTAACCCATGATGATAATAATAATAATGTGAACATTTATATTACACCAAATCAGTTCCTTCTCAACTCCCTGGGGAGTATGCAACCAAAGCTGCTGTTCAAGGCGCTACAAGGGTATCATTCACTTTTCCATCTCATCCTTCCGGGTACACATTCTCTGCTGGGTGAACAGGCATTTGCCTAAGCCACTTGCCTAAGGTAACACCACACATTTTTCAGCCTGTGATTCAGTGTAGGGCTGGAACGAATCCTAGATACAATCAGGTTCTCGGTCACCCAACCACGAATTTGCTTCACTTTAACCTGAGCGGTCAGTCGTGCAATGCACAGGACCATGTGCCACCATGTGCCACTGCGGTAGTTCTGGTCATGCACACACTATTTTCTATCAACTGCCACAAATTGCCATACCTACCACAGATTACTATATAAATATTTGTCCTGCTAGATGAATCAACTCCATATCCAGAAGGAAGGGGATTTGGCACAATATCGCATTATAATAATTTAGTTATTTATAGATATCTGGTCAACCCAGCTGCTTTCCCCAAGCTATTGTCTGGTTTTGCTTTCTCTTCACTGCAGGTTGGAACCATACCTTTAATTCCGTTAACAAATCCCTCAACAGAAGAAATGTTGAACTTCATAATCTCTGGGCCTGAAGATATATAATGTATTGAGATGGTTATTTTCCAATTACATGTTGGTCTCTTTCCATCAGTGTTGATTTGTTTGACTAAACACCCATTTGTATGGTAATCTGTGGCTGGAATAGTAATTTTTGTGGCAGTAAACAGGTGCATGCCCGGACTTGATAGCAATACCATTGGTTCCAAACTGCTTCCATTCTCTTAGCAGATCACTCATTAAACAGACTCCATTTGAGTCCTCTGCAACAGTTTGCCATATATCGTGTTCTCATAATGGAGCAATGTGATTTAGGTATAAAATATTTTATGGACAATTAGCTTATTTATAAAGCGTATGTTACACAATAGGAAGTTGATGTTTTGATGCACTGCTTCAGAACTTCAAAGTTCTATAAACAAACCAATGTACAATTATATAATTTCATTGTTTAACATATTTAATGTAATAACAACTTTATTTATTGTAGCCATTGAACATACCAGTATCTGATTAGACCATGCTTTATTTTCATTGGTCAGTCAGTGTCATTTTCTCCCACATTAATTTACTAGTATTATGTTTTCTTTAAAATATAACGCTCATATTTCGCCTTTGTATTGTCGATGGATTGGTTGTCAGCCTTATCAAAGAACGTGATTATCTGGTTGTCTACAATCCATAAGGAAGTCCATGGATGTACCAAAATATAAAAGTGATATTGTCCAAATAGAAATTATCAATGTAGAAAAATATTGTTTTCTGTCTCTCCTTCCCCTTCGGCTGAGATCATTCATTAACTTGATAGCTGTGATTGGCTTTGTGCAATATCTCCTTGCTTCCCCAATTAAGATTGTGTATTGTGCAATTCAAAATTTGGAATTGATAAGAATAATTACAGCAAGTTTTATTAACCCATCAGTCTGCATTTGTGCCAAATCTACTTTTGAAACCTCTTGATATTAAATAATGTCATTGTGATTTTGATTTACATCATGGGAGGTTGACACTATTAGTATTAAGAATATCCCACCAGTAATCGCAGAATACCAAGCATTCCATATATAAATGCCCATATATTGCTCATACATTGAGATTGGTAATCCCTACACAATAACAGCAGTAGCCGTGGACTGCTGTGGCCTTTACCTACTTATAATAATGATCATTAATGTAATAATTAATAAATGTGTTGACAAACCTTGGAAAAGACATTATTTTTGTGTAATGGTATTACATGTCCAGTATGTCTTTGGTGTACATTGTACAACTACAATTGTTATATGTTGTATTCATGTGAGTGAAAAAAAGATGCAACTCATAATCATGTATCGGTGATAATGAATGGGTGTTAGTTTAGATTGATTAGTTTTATTTTAAGATACTATTTACATTCAGTTAAGTAAAAATAAAATCATCTTTGACATCATTTTACAATATTTCTTTTATATTATTTTATAAAACCAACCATTCATAAGTGCTTAATTAAAAATGTCATGAACATTATATTGTTATTGTAATTGTGTGTATTGTACAAGTAATACGAGATGTGTAATGTGAATATGTTCACATTATTGTCAAATCAGAATTTCTTTCACATGAATAAAAATGATTCTTATTATTTACAACTATGTGGTCTTGTATGGGAGCATTTTTCTTCCAGGGCTCTATACCAACATATGCCAAACGTACAGGGGCAAGTTAAATTGCACTGCGGACAACCTACTTTTTAAGATATAGCACATTTGATGCCTTTGCTACAAGTAACTCTGAATGTTAGTTCATTTTTTTGTTACCAGACACATCGGCCAGACCAATGTTTTTAGAGTTAAAAATGGGGTCCACGGTTGACCGAGCAGTTTAACCGAATGCGTGATGTAATGAAGGGCCCTATGTCGGGGGTTCACTGTAATAGTATTTAGCCAGCCCTAGAAAATAATGAAATTAAAACTAACAGTAACATTTCATTTATTAATATGCATCCAATGGCCATCATTACCAGATGAGATCATGCTGACCAGCCAATGGCCGTTCTTGATGCACTGTCAATCACTGTCATTCTCATGTTAACACCACAGAGGTTGTATCGGGGATCCTCCCATTTATAGCTTATTCAGGGCTCGACGTACGATACATCTTAATACTTAGGGAGATGACATGTTCCTCATTCCGCGATGAGATTCACCAACTGGGAATTCCAATGCACATCTTGGTCCTTCCAAGGCACATCCTTGTGCTTATAAAAATATCTTTGTCCTTCCAAGGCACATCTTTGTCCTTCCAAGAATATCATGACAAAAGGTTTCTCTGCTGTCTTCTCCATATCAAGCAGGTTATGCTTTCCCATCATATCCTGTACATTGCTGTGCTACAATACTGTCCCAAGAGCAGTGTTTAGCAAAACTATCAGCTTGTCTTTTTGGACTTCTTCTTCAACATCTTTGGAGGTCCACGAAATTTGAATGTTGTTCTGAAAGGACAAAACATTGACATAATGATTAACATAGTCACAACTTTTATCTGTCTAAAGATTTGTGTCTGTGAATGTGGCTTAAGTTTGTATCAAACTGCATTATTTTCAGTACTTTATGTGGTATGACTGGGTGAATTATGATTGGACTTGTGCACTTTGTGTTGGCGAGTGGCACATTGTTTTTGGACGAGACAGATCATATTGTGGCGTAGTATTTATACAGGGGTGGGTGGTAGCGCATTGGTAGAACGTTGGACTTCGGAGCCAAAGGTTGCAGGTTCAAATCCCGCCCCGGTGGCCCGGCATCAATGTTCGCAGAAGTTACCTATCTGAAGCGATATTGGATGCACTGTCTGTAGAGTGGCAATGCAGTTATCATCCTTGGTCTTGTCAGTACCAGCCGGTGCACGCAGGTTTACTGCAACATTCAGCATTACGGATGTTGCGGGTTTCCTCCTGCCCTAAACTGACAAGTCGTGATAAAAGTGAAAGAATTTTGAAAGCGACTTAAAACCCCAATCAAAAAAATATATATATATATATATATATATATCTATATAAAGGCTCACAAGTAGCCACATAACCAGGTCACAAAAGTGTTTTGTCAAGCAAATTTAATATCAAAACATATATTGGGAGTACCGGATGCATGCACATGATGAATGCATACATAATCTCTAGTCCTAGTTATTGTTTCCACTCCTATAACAGGTTCAAACTTCCCTGCTAGATCAACCTACAGGGAGGTGATAACCTGATAACAGCCAACCAATGGCTTCTCATCCAGACTGTGATAAAACTTGAAAGCAAACTGTATCAAAGAATTTCAATGTTACAGAATTGTTTTCAAATTACTAGGAGTGACTACATGAACAGTACAACAGTACAACAGTATGTTCTCATCTTTGTTTACATACTGTAATGAATTACTCACATGAATACCTTTCACTTCAATTATTTCGGAAGTGTGAAACAGTTGAAAATATTTGGCACAGGTGATATCGTATAATATAATTGCAGTAAAAATTTAAAAGACCAGGTGCAAATTGTACAAATTTCCATCAAAGAAACTTAAAAATTGTAAATTGGGCAACATTTTTGTTAAAGTGGACTAAACAACCATAAATAAAGTACCAGACTTGCAGCTGGGTCATAAAACACTAACATTGATATTGAAGACTACTTCAAAGACTTAACATTGCTGTGATTAAATTAATTTGGTCTAACATTTTTTTCACAGAAATTCAATTACCGGCATCTCTTATTTATAGCAGTAGGAAAATGTACAACAAAGATTTGTCACAATACGACCCAACAGCCATGACTGGCACACATGACTAAAGGGAGATAACTATGTGTAGACATTCCACACCACTGTGGAAACAACATTGAGTATGGGATTCAAACCCAAACCTCCTGATTTGTAACCTCCAACTATTACTACTGTGCTGATTGCCCACTTCAGAAATGTCTATCATAAATTGAATATTTAATACATATCTGACTAATGTACCAGATGATGCAGATCTTGGGATTCGAACCCGAGTTGCTGGATTTTGAGTTCAACGCTCTACCGACCGAGCCAAAGGGGTAACCCCACTGGCTAAGACTAGTAGTTGTCGACTTTCAAGATTCTTTCACTCACATCATGGCTTGCATGCATATGTACTGCTTGTACTAGTCTGGATTTCCACCAGCTTTTATAGTGCTAGTTCACTTGGAATATCACATGGCACAGATAGAACATGGATACCCCACTCAGACACAGTATACAGACTCCGAGCCGACCAGTCCTATATTTACCCCTTTAATGCTGAGTGCCAAGCAGGGGAACAACAAGTATCATCTTTTTGGTATGACGCAACCGAGCATCGAACCAGCAACCATCCGCACTTGGGCCGACACTCTAACCATTACACCACAGAGCCGACTAGGAACATCTTATATCACACCCGGCTACGCATCTATAATCATTTTATGTGTGATTGCACAGAATTTATTTTTCAAAATGATTGAACTATGTTTTGCCTAAATATAATTCCAACAGAGCTTTCTTATAAATCCTAGTAATTATTCTCGAGAACTAAGAAAAACATTAATAGCATTAACACTCAAAATATATGTCTTTTTTACTTCACTTTGCAAAAATGCACTAAAGGTTTCTTGTTCTGGAAGCAGTGTTTTTCTGCAAAATGAGTTAAGTGTTACAAACTCCGTTGTTTTGACATATGAACAACATGAAAGGCAAACAAACAAAAAAGGTTTGGAGAAATAATATGCAATATGTGTGCATCTGCTGTACTAAAACATCTGCAGTCCAATATTTTACAGTTTCACATGGGTTTACACATGCAGAACACGTGCAGACGTGCTTTTTACAATAGAAACCTATACCAAAAAAAATTACAATTTAAAGTTAGTATCCACATGATCCAGTAAGCCATCCACCTCATTGTTGCTGTAGTCTTGACAGAATGTCTCTATGTGTCATTAATACTGCCACGGCAACCTATCCCACAGACATGCCTGAAGTATGGCAGGAAATAAAGCTGGCACAAAAACTAATCCAAAATTATTTCATCCTACTTATATCCTCCTTCCTGTCTTTGGAATTGGTTTCTTGGCAAAATTAAATATTTCAAGCCTTAATATAGTTTTCATTCATTTTATGTGTTTTCATTAAATGTCATTTCATTGTAGTGAAGAGTTAGGGAATTATTAATATTTCAACCAAATTGGTAATAAGTACAAGAAAGAATCGTGAAAGCGGCTTTAATCCTAATAAAAATTTTGTTTTTTAAAGGAGACTACCTACAATATTTACCTCTGCTGGGAATATAAAAATTGTAAATTGCTAAATATTTGACCATTTTTATTATTAATAATTAGTTATGGCAACATATCATTTGCAAAACTAATTTCCTCTTCTATATATGATAATAACAATTTGAAAGAAAGAAAAAGAAATGGGAGGTGGGTACAGAATTGGGACACAAAGCACTGGATATCAAAACAAATATGTAACAAGGGGTGCACAGTCAGCACTACAAGACCTTGAACCTCACCCCATGTCTGGATCCACCCATGAGCTACAGCTATAATTGTTACACAGCATTAGAAATCAGCATTGCAAAACTTTAAGCATATACATACAAAAATGGCAGACATAAATATTTTTCAATCGATAATACAACTTGGGAGTATACAGCCTTCCCATGGAGTTGAGACGACTGTAGTGTACTTCTACGTAGTCAGCACCTTGTCTGACCACACAGTTACACCAGCCACAAGTGACAACCTGTCTCTCTCTCTCCTCTCCTCCTTCTTCTCCTCCTCCTCCTCCTCTCCTCTCTCTCTCCTTTGCCCCTCCCTCCCTCTCCTCTCTCTCTCTCACACATACATACAGACACCCCACACCACACACACACACACACACACACACACCACACACAATGTAATTACTACTATATATTAATAACTTGACTACAATGGGAAAGTGAAGAGTGTAGACCACACAGGGGACTTCGATGGATACACATAGGACTGCTGTAGACTATCCATGCTCAAACTCACATTTTATATGGGGTTTTGCGAACAAAACCTTTAGTTGAACATGAAGTTATAGCCAATAAAGTTTCGTAATCTCGCAGGGCCAGCTGGTGTGGTCACCTCACGCTGTGCTACGTATATGGATAAATGTCCCTCTATCATATCCCATACTCTCTATCTCATCCTGTCCCATGTTGTTCAATCACTGGTAGAAGTACACTAGATGGAGGGATTGGCTATACTATACTAGTGCCTTACAGCTACAGTGAAAGGGAAGCAACTCATTTCATGTTCGTAGTTCATAAATACAATTATACAATTTCTTTTGGTGCTGGGGTTTTAAACCAGTATCCACAGAAAGGTGGTTATGAAAGGTTATTGTGATCATGTTCAATTATTAAAGTTATCCCCCTTAGTCTATTAGACTGTAGAAAATTGAGATATTACACTACATTACCAACTGATTATTCCGGTTTTACCGAAATGTAAACTGCAATGGAATTTTACCTATCCTACAGCGGTGAAAAGATATTTTGAGGTACAAAAGCGACTATATGTATGCTAAGTGCATGTACTTTGCATTTTTAACTCCAATTCAACTTAATCTGTGATTGTATGCCTTTAACTCTGACACTACTATGTATAGTGCTTTTCCATCCAACTAAAAAATTGGGAATATAGACTAATATAACAATGTGAATATCTGCTACTAATTAATATAAGCTGCATGTATTTTAATGTAATAGCCAGCATATATAGCATATTTATGTCCCTTTTTGGGGGGCAGGTGAGGCTGGAGGTGAGTCATACTGAAATACAGTTCCAATAGAAATAGATACATTAAATAAATAAACAGCAATGTGACAGTACTACATACAACAAGTACAAATGGGTGAAATAAATCACACTGTTTTTAAAGATCTTACCACATATATTTGTTAAACATTTAACTTGTTGACTGTCCCACTACTAAGTCAATCTCACCGGTCTGGCCTACAATACACACCAAAAATATCCAATTAACTGTGGACATGACATAGATGTAAATGAGCCGATCACATTTCTTCAATTAGCACTAAATCATGTCCTGCCTAAGTAAGTGTTAGGGTTGAGTTACGTACAATCAGGGGACAGTGTGGAATTACATCCCATTGTGAAGACCCCATGCCCTGCCTCCCCCCCCCCCTCCCCTGCCAACATACACACCTAGCCTCCACTCCAGCAATTTGTCCACACCTGTGGTAGTGACCAGCAAGTGGACAGGGTCAGAAAAGATGGTCAGAAAGAGAGACACAGATATTGGTGGGCCACTATAGAAATTATTCTCACAATTGTATATATGATATATTAACCCTCTGCCTGCTGTATTAGACACGGGTACACTCTCTAGTGCATCTCTGGTTGCCTACAGCATGGAGTGAGTTAAAGTTACAAGTATAATGATTTGATATGTATACTGTTGAATTTTGATTAAATTAGTGCTTAATGTTGAAATGGGAAGTATTTCACCTACGCAACGACTACACATGAGCTGCCAGTTCACGACGACACCAACATAACATTGCTTTGTAAATAGTTAACATTGCTACAATGCTTTTCCCCCAATACAAAATATTTAATCCAATGCTACACATGTACCAGATATACAAGACGTAGAAGTACAAACTACTGATCTAGCATGCACAGCATTTACACAAACATAAAACCCAGAAGAAAAAAAACAACAACAGAAAACGTATTCCTGAGACACAAACTATCCAATTTAACAGAAGATAAGATCTATGTCCTCAGTAACTGCCTATTACCACCACCCCGTACCCATGAAGAAAAGATTAGAAAAGTGCCTAAATGGCAACTAAAGGGAGATAATTATGGCTTCCATGCAGGTGCGGTGATTATGGTTATATGGTGAAATTCATACCCTCCATCCTCTGCTGCCTAACACATAAAGCCTTCAAACCCTCGCACAAGGAGGGTCTGTGATAGAAAAATGGGGACAATGCTGGTTCTTTTGGAAAGATAACACCTTGCAGTGTCCATGTAACCGAACCTTATGCGAGGTCTCAACCACATCTCCTTCCCGAGTAAGACTCTGACACTTGCACAACAGATCTATCCACTTTTAATAATGCTCAATTTAAACTCTGTAATTACAACTTTGTAATGATTGACTTCTTTTCAAATCTGTATTATTACTGGACATAAAATAACATGGCTGTGATCATAAAAGTTACTATAAACATTCAATAACAAAAAAGGACCAAATTTTCATAGAATTTAATAAAATACTCCCCCGTCACATAAAGTTGATTTACTTATGAACACATTAAACGTAAAGTGGAAGGACCCTTACACAATTCTCAATGTATCTTTGTATCAAGTGCAGATTTTGTGATATCATAAAACAGTGAATAAAGACTGTTAGAGCATGTTCAGTACATCGTGAAAGTACCCTTTGCTTTCAACATACATCTATGACTACCGTACATCAGTTAAATTGATAGCCTCGAGGTATCAGTCAATAATTAATATTAAATGTTTATTTATATAGCAACATTAATATTAAATGTTTATTTATATAGCAACCGTCAAGGTAAATTATGATGTTGGACAAATAGTTGGACAAATATGGCCATAGTTATTTTATTCTCTTGTTCACGGATATGCCAACCGATTTTTTCCACTTTTGAAATATATTTATAAATACTTATTTTTTTATTATATTCCGCCGACAATGTATTAAGTGTTTAGAAAATTAATTATAATAATAAAAAATAGTGAAGGAACAAGACATACACTTTTAATAATATCATTGGACGAATAAAGTCTGGCATGCAATGCCAATGGTTGACATAAAGTCGAAGCCAATTTGATTGCTTACTGGTAAATATGCAAAACAAGTGTCTAATTAATAACAAGCAGTACTTTGAAAATAATTGTGTATCAAACCTGAACAATGTATATGTGTTGATGTTCATAGCAATTATTTACAATTATATTTATTTTTTGTCAGCCGACCATTCATAATCACCAACTATTATTATATTTATATTGGACCGACTGGCCAAATTATCATATTATATTTATTTTTATTTTTGAGCGCCCAGGCCAAAAATAACACAGAAAACTCTGTAAACCAGGGAATCAAATAACTATGGCCTAATCATAAAGTTTAATTTACATCTGCAAGATTATGCAGAAAATATTTAATGCTGGAAAATGCCAGGTACCGTATAGACGCAAATGTGGGGGAAATTGCATGGAAGTGTACAACAGCAAATCTCTTCTGAGAATAATGCATTGTGTACTTCAAATGAAATATTTTTTCTCTCAGTTTTACTGGGAAGGAGGGCCCGTGCCACAATCAGAATGTGCTCCTCCTGGATATCTGACCTGTACTTTGTTAACATGTTAATTTATCAATATAAATGAACAAATGATGCTATTTCTATCTTAATTACCCCAAAATAAGTTTTCATAGGGAAACATTGTGATCTTGGGTTGCGTATATACTCCCCATGGAGTTGATAAAGAACACTGCACATGTAGATCAATACACTGTATTCAATGGGGAACATTGGGATGTAATGCTTTGAGCATGGTGCATCATTATTGATATTATAATATAGTTAATGCACAAGCAGACGGTCTCTCATCATCGACATGCTCAGATAGCAGCCGAGGTGCAAAGCACAGAGGCTTTTATCTGAGCCTTGCGCACATTGCGAGACCAGGCTCCAAGAGTATTAATTGTTTTAAATCGTGACATTTGGACATTATATGGATTTGGGGCCATATAAAGTCCAGCTGGCAAATAGCGAGCCATGATTTAATATACTATTATCTAAAGATTTTAGGTGATTTGCATGAAATCATGAAATGCCCTGACATTCATCAATTAAGTATATTAGCATGATTGGATAGCAATAAAGGAGCGGGTGGTAGCGCAGTGGTAGAACGTTGGTCTTCGGAGCCAAAGGTTCCGGGTTCAAATCCTGCTGCGGGAGCCCGGCATCAATGTTTGCGTAAGTTGCCTTTCTGACGCGATATTGATTGGATGTGATGTCTGGAGAGTGGCAATGCAGTTATCATCCTTTGTCTTGTCAGTACCAACTGTACCGGATGTTGCGGGTTTCCTCCTGCCCTAAACTGACAAGTCGTGATATAAGTGAAAGAATCTTGAAAGCGGCTGTAAACCCCAATTCAGAAAATAAAAAAAAGATAGCAATCATAGTTTGTATATTTATGACTTTTGCGAAGCTACTTTTGGTATGGGTACATGTAATACCAATCTCAGATACAAAACTGATGCTGAGATATTTGGACACTCGCTAATATGTTTCCAAAAGAATGTCAAAATGTTTAATGAAGAAGGAAACAAGATATGATTTTAATTAGATCGATGTAATACCATACTACTGTTAAGCTACTACCCATACATTATCTTAACTTAAAAACTAGAGCCCCATATATTGATGTGGTGGGATGTTCTACAATATTTGTAATCTACATCTATTTTCCTCCAAACCATCTTTTATACTTCAATACTTAGTTGGGCATTATTTATCATCATTTATCACTTCAACTTGTTCAACTTGAGAAAATATTAATGAAATGCAATACAAACATGCAATATTCATTCTTCTATTTTCATAAATGCTTCTGATCCTACTGGTCTAAGGGAAGTAACTCTACTGATGCAAGAAGGAAAACATTTACGTTCACTTCCGGTTTTTCTCACCTGTAATGAAATTGAGGTGACACATCCTCTTGTCTTTATTTTGGGCGGTATTACACACATTACAACAGGTAGATCAATGTCGTTGTTTATAAAAAATATTCTAAGACATTAGTCGAGCAAAAATGCTTCAAAACCTCCTGAAATAGCTACGTACAACTTGGAAGAAAGAAAGATGTTATTTTGCATTGATTCATTGATTTCTTATTTTTGAAGTGTTTAGGTCGCACATTTCTTTAGATATGTTGCTGGATAGTTGTGTCCAATGTCCATTGCTATATTTTCTCTTGGTAGAATAATTATCATAATCTGATAATATATCTATATCAACATGATCAACCTAGAAACAAAGGTTCATCAATAATATAACTGACCCAAATTCGATTGTTAATGCACTACCAATCTATAAATCTACATCATGTAAAGTAAAGCAATGGGATTTCGGTCGATTTTCCGGAGGGACGGCCCACCTCCAACATCCCCTTCCAACCTCCCTCCCCTCAGTCCCACTCCCTATGCCGCTATATAGC
>JAUTBT010049445.1:0-15000 GCA_032361225.1 Lepetodrilus schrolli | reverse complement strand
GCTAACAATGTGTTCAATTATTTAATTTCACTTTCGATCTGGTTCCAAATTGGAGATAGTTAATGCCTTGAATTTGTTGGCAAAAATACCATGTGATCACGACTGACGGGAGTACTTCTGTGACTGATGAATTAAACATAGATCTGGTACTTCACACACTACTAGCACGCACGTATCTTATGGGAAACTATCACATGTTTACTTGCTGTTGTTTTATAAGCATTAGTTCCGTTGAACATTTATTATTAACAATAGCACATCAATTAAATTCGTTAGGTGAAACACTTGGCGGCGAAACTTCAAACTGTAAGTAGATAGTGGAGATCAACAATAATCCTGGAGTGACTGTTGAAATGTAGTGTTACAATAACAACACGTCAATGTAATCAAACATTGCGACAATAAATGCGATTATTCACAGACATTCACACATACAGACAAACATGCATGTATATTACTACTACTTTATATCTATTTTGAATTTGTTTTAATGTTATTATATTTTGTTCTATTGCTATAAGAGTGTTCATACTGGAACACATCTCTTAGACCAATTTTGAAAGTGCAAGATAGATTTCCTATGTCCTTCCTTATTATCCGAAACTTAATATTTTTCCTGATATGGAAACGAGAAGAAATAAAATAATTGTGAAGAACAATCCCAATTATAACCATAAGGCGTATATATTAATACATGTATATATCAAATGTCATATCATGTATGTATACACACCCACATTTTCGAATCAAGTAGCAGTTACACTTATTGGAGTACTTCACTGTGAGTAAACTCACATATGTTTGTGTCTTCATTAGGGAATGACAATAACCAGATTCGTATTTTCTTACACAAACCTGTCAAATTTCCATTGTAAACCTTTGGTTTTAAACTCCCGAGTGTCATATTTAGATGTCACAATGGTGTTTGGTTCTGACAAATATGACACGACTCCAATTACTAACAGTGATTCAGAAAGTAAAATGAATAAGCTCCGGTTCCAATTTAATATTTAAATCCAAATCCAAATCCGCCATGCCATAGGTACGTGGTAATAACAGCCTCGCAGTAGAACATGAGACGATCGCCCTATGCATAATCAAATAACGCTTCTCTTCTTTTGACGTCCGAGTTCAAATGGACGTACAAATGAGCATATTTATTGGACTCCCCTGTATAAGTAAAATTTAATCAAAGAACCTGACTACCTCCTTGGACAAAACAAAAAGACAAAACAATAATAATTGTAACCCACACGTACTGTATACTCGACCTCGCTATAACCATGTTCTCCTATCACGGCCGAGCAACATCATTGCAGCGGTTTCCCACTCTGTCACGTGACCAGGCTGAGTGGAAGAGGCAGGTGACTGCCTATATAAGCTATGATAAGGCGAGGACGGGCCTTTGAGATTGCACGACTGAATACTGCTAATCCGACGAGCCCCGACGCCATTGACACGGAACTACTAAAGGGGCAAGGGTAGGACGCGATCACGCCCAATCTTCAGTAAGTCACAGACATTGCACACCCCTTCACGGCTCGCATAGTAAAACGAAATGTGTTTCTTTAGATGTGTTATACGTACAGAGTTTTATAGTTTAAGGTAACATATTTTAATTGTGTTCTCAAAAATTCGTGTATCTAAGAAATGTTAGTCTTTAAAATTGAGTAGTCTAAATTGTTTCTTCTTCTCATCTTTCTGTTAAATATTTGTTGTGTTTTATCACCATATTTCATCAACAGCGGATATTTATTTTAATGTGTTTTCTTTCTCTACATGATTTTGTTTGTCTGTGAAATTCAATGTTTGTAATATTCTAGTATGCATAGGATGAATTACAAACGAGCAAAAAACAAAAACCGACATTGAGGAATTTTTACATTGAGCGCATTACTTTACTCCGAGATCTGTAACGTGAAGGTAACTGATTGGCAATAATGTGTGTACAATTGAACGTCAAAGGAAACATGCGCAATTTATCTTATTTTATCTCATTTTATTTTTAATTGAGAATTTTTAGTTCATGTAAGGTTAGAATGGTTATGGAGAATAAGGCGCAATGTTAAGTATTGCTGTGATGCCATTGCTTAACGGTGTTATGTTTTAATACTACTTACAGCGTTTTTAATATGCACGTTCTGAATAGAACGGAGCTACGTCACCGTAAAACTATGTACACATCGCATGCATTACCGGATAGGAGTTCCTTTGTCGGATTATTACAAGTTCTACTTTTCATTTCTGAGGTGTGTCCGACATAGACATTGATCGTTGTTTTATCGACTTCTTCACGTAAAACATATTCTGTACATTGTATGACGATCCACACGGGACAATACCTAATATGTATTGACCGAATATATTTTTATTTTAAGTACTAATTCAAGCCCAGGGTGACATTAATATAGTTGTATATTGGCCATGTCCATATACAATAATATGTATAGTTACACATTCATATACAATAATATGTCTAGTTACACATTCATTTATACAGAAAGATGTATGCGCATTAGCATTACTATATTCTACACACACCAGCGTCGGTTATTTATGACGGTTCTGAGACTCTCTATCAATATTGAAAATTCATGTCGGAAAAAAACATATGAATTCCTGATTAAGGAAGGTTATCTACTATGTCATGTCGTAAACTGGTGTCTCTACGGCCCATGTATTTAATCTAGCTTCGTCATTAAAGTCACATCACGAGCATCCATTCAAACAGATCACATAGCAACAGTGGCGACCGCATGGGTGTTAATAAAAAGTAACGGGTATAAACCGTGCTAATTTGTATGAATGACAAGAGCAGACTCGCACAAATAACTGGCACCAATATTTCACGCCGTGAACACCACGAAATGTCATATCTGAAAGCCGTGACATTACAAGAGTGAGCTCAGTACGTAATACGTAGTATCAATAGGTAGCACTCGTTGTAACAATGGCGTCACCAATTACCGAGAAACGGTGGTGATTACTTCAAGTAGTCGAAATCGTAGTTAATTTCCGGTGCGCCTAAGACTGAGATGCACTATGTTGTGAAGCTCAACGATTGTACAGGTGTCATGTCGTATGATATTTTGGCGGAACATTTGTATCTCATTTAATACTGTTTTTAAAAAAAATCTGATTAAAAAATATGTCGTGCTTCTTAGTGCTACGTGTCCTACGTGTGTTCGTCACTAGTCTAAGCTCGCCCCTCGTGCAGTGGTCGTCACTAGTCTAAGATCGCCCCTCGTGCAGTGGTCGTCACTAGTCTAAGATCGCCCCTCGTGCAGTGTTCTCACTAGTCTAAAATCGCCCATCGAGCCTGGTCCTTTAAGCAGTATTACTATGGCACCTTAGCAATGACATTGAGAACATTTAAGAACACTATATTGATTTAGACGTTAATTTGTGAAATTGAAATATTTACGTTGGACAGGAAACTGTTTAGGCTACTTACTGCCGGCACTAAAGCATTGGTTGTAAAGTTACCTATACAACTGCTATCACCACTGCTTCCCTATGTTACCGATGCACTCACTATTACACATATGCTTACACTATAGGTGCATATGTGACTATCCTAATTCTTACCTATGTGACTATCCTAATCCTTACCTATGTGACTATCCTAATTCTTACCTATGTGGCTGTTCATTGATGCATATATGACACAGTATCATGCAACACTGTCAATTCAGTCGCACATAATACAACTTAGTCTATCAACAATTGTTTTATGCACGGTTCTAATGTTCTAATGTATTGATTCATAATGCCGCCAAGTCAGAAGCTATTTGCCAGAAAACCAATGATAAATTAAGTCAGTGTGTGTATTAATTCGTTTGATATGGTTAACGCAACGCGGCCGACGTAGCTGCCAGTTCCTTGCAGATGTTCTGCAGTATGTATTTGATGGCAGAACCTCTGTGGTGCGTTATAGTTCATATGTGATTAGATCAACAACATGTCGCAAGGCAAACGTCTTGTAACAATCTTCAAATTGGCGCCAAATAAACGTAGGCGGCGTAATTACATTAAATCACGTTATTGCCACACGCGACGTGTTTCTGCTCACGTGAGAGAACCCCCAACTGGTCACTGAAATATACAGTATGCACGGACTAAGCGTATTGGCCCTTACATTTTTCCGAGGTGACGGAGATCATGGAGATGTAACGCGACTGCGACTTCCGATTGTGTTTCCTCTCGGCCATTTGAATGTACGCATGGTGTTCAAATAATAAGGACAATCCCGGATACCGAATGGGTTTCCTGGAGGGGACTCTAAAATTGGTCAGGATATGACCTGTGCTCCTTATACCTAGCAGATGGCTTTGTCTACCCGACGAGACTAGCATTAAGAAATACCGGACGTGTTCACTGGATATGTCCGGATAAACAGCATATGTGTTATGTTTCTTTATAAACAGGAAAAAAAGGGTGAAATTTGAACAGAGAAGAGTAGAAACAAATGCCAACATATTTCACTATAATTATATTTTCGTAGTTAATTATGTTCACCCATGCTGGGGTCTCATGCACATGATGTGAGTGTCCGAGACACTAGCTAGGCCCACGTGAGTCTACTGAACAGGCTTGACACAGACCAGTACGTCCAATAAATATTGCAATGAAGAGCAAGTACTCGTCTACTTTAACAAGAACAGACCTCTAACAATACCAGTGCACAACCATTTCAAAATTCGTTTTATTAAAACCATACCTCGTATCTGCATTATTGAAGTGAAAAATACTGTTACTAGAATACTGTTTTTCGACATTGCATTAAACACTTCAAACGTGTTTGACAAACTGCAATATCCCGTCTATTTCTTCCCCTTATGACAATGGAATGTATGTACACTCGTCACCTCTTACAACTAATGGAATAAGTGCTGGCCTCGGGCGCCCCATGCCGGAGTCAATTTAAATTAAAGCTGCAGTGATCTGTTCTAAATGAAACCGTGTTCCTCGTTGTAGCGTCGTTTAGTAAGCTGCACCGTGGATCAGGCGGCGGTATTGGCGAGCAGCGAGCTGTAAGACGAGATACCATGGGAGATAGGAACCGCATGTCTGATCACGTCGTCGTTTTGTTCGGCGGCACGATTACATATTACGACATGCTTCCGCCAATAAAACGTCAATCACTTTGTGTGAAAGGCTAGATCAAGACCGTATTTCTAATACACCGGGCAGGTCAATAAGCTGTCGCCAGTACAATGGCGCCCGACGTGTGTGCCGAAGTTGCTAATTATATATTTAACCTTACGTGCGAGTCATTTCACTTTCATCTCACCGTAATAATAGAAACTGTATTATCGTTGAGGTAAAACTATTCGTTAGAAAATGACTACACATAGTTCCCCCCTCGTCAACAGCGCAATACACCTTTAAACCCCTCCTAATAACTCGGATTGGCTTTGTGGACACGACTTTAAAGCTCTTTACGGCGATAAATCGTACACGAATTTACATTTTTTTCTCCATATTGCACGTCTTTCCACATCGCTAAGCAACGCTGGTTGGACGTAAGGCTTATCGTGTTGTAATTGACGACAGGACAAAGCTATTTCTCCTTGGGATTGGCTGGTTTGGATAGTATGTAGATGCAAGGTTTCTTTCGTGATTGCAGCCCTGCCTGCCTTCTCTCCTGGTCTTCAACCATCATGAAACTAGCTAATCTTACCATCAATGTGGGAACATGGACCAGTCTATTGTATCCCAGATAAGGTATTGCAACACGCCTGGTTGATGTAGGGCTTGGTCGGAACTTCAATTTTCCATGAGGATAAGCTTGTGTCGTAGTGAAGCTGACTCGATGGCATTACAAGTAAAGTCTCAATATTAGTACACTATGATAACGTGTTCATAAGATGTATAAATGCTATTAACTCTAACATAAGATGTATAAATGCTATTCACTCTAACATAAGATATAGAAATGTTATTAACTCTAACATAAGATGTATAAATGCTATTCACTCTAACATTAAATATAGAAATGTTATTAACTCCAAAATACTTATATTGAACACTTTGGCATGTACTTAATGCTTAAGTTAGGAGAATGTGTTTACAATTTTGTATATAAAAAAAAAATGATTGTATAAAACAAATATTTATTGTTTACAATTAATTACTAGTTAATTTCGCAATTCCTGAAAACAATCCACCACAAATGTATTTGTATTAATATACACCTATAGTGAACATATACTGTAATTAAACAAACTGTATATTGATGTACGTATACCACTTATTCGGGTTAGTTCATTAATACCTTTATATGTAAGGGATATAGTTATATAGTTATATATTTGAGTTAGCATCAATGCAATATTACTATAGTTATGAGCGGATCAGTCCTGTCAGGTTAGGTCCGTATTCATCTATGCCCCATTAACTATGCATTCTTTTCCCCATTTACTCTGTTTGGACATACTAAATGGTTGTTTACTTTCACATCCTGCCTCATATATAGTCGCAGTAGGGGCTACGCAGACGAACAGCATTAGGACAGGATCCTACGTCGGTCCCCCCAGACCAGTGAATCCCCCTGTAAAGAGATTACGTTAATGTGAAGCTTTAGCTACGTTAGGAGTATCCATTTTACTCGTATGACAATGAAAGCAACATTGTTTTTTTCCCCCATGATGTCAATAACGTCATTTAAGTTAAATGTGAAATAGCCATGTTATAGAACACCGTCGACCAGTTTAGAATCGATCTTTGGCGACGCACCGTTGGAAAACGCGTGTCTATCTGCGTTAGCTTTGTGCATCGTCGATGGAGGCATGGGCCGAGTTGTTAATTTGCACATTTACTGTTCAATGGAAGGTAATCTGCTCGTATCCATCCACTTTATTCTCACATTGATAACTTTAATGACATTCTGACAGATATGAAAAGTGATATAGCTCAGCCAATAGGCCGACAGACCCACGTCTAATATGCATATGAAGTGTGTGTGTGTGTGTGTGTGTGTGTGTGTGTGTGTGTGTGTGTGTGTGTGTGTATTTTTATACGCTTTAAACAAACTAATGAGAAAGAGTGAGAGATAACCTCCAGATGATGAATCTATCTCTTTTAATCTCTCTCTCGCTCTCTCTCTCTCTATCTCTCTCTCTCTCTCTCTCACACACACACACACACACACACACACATGCATACACTCACGTACGCCTCTTTACTAAGCGTGTCTCAAATCACTGACGCTAATTGTGTATCGAATGATTCGTGTTTGTGTGGGCGCGCCCTCGCGCGCGCGCGTGTGTGTGTGTCTGTGTGTGTGTGTTTTGCGTGCCTTCATGAGGCCATAAATCAAGTCGCCTCTGACGTAATTCCTTATTGTTATATCATAGTTTTGCTATGTCGTCACAGTGCCAACACACAGCAGCTTAGAAGTCACAGTAAAACCTATATGAAGTGTTATTTGTGGTCTTAAATGATTTAATAATGATATTGTGTGCTAAATAGACTTTCGTCGGTAACTGCCTATATGTATGTTACTTGTACAGCTCGTGTTGATATAGTACTAGTGTACCTCAGGAAATACTGAATCTTGCGGACCGACATGACACGTATCGTCCTTGACACCTCGAAGCTATTAATATTATCAGTCGTAGGGTAGTCTCATCATACGTAATAATCACGTAAGTAATGTTGAACTGTTCTAATATTATGCTACAATGAAATACTGCCCATGCATACGTTTCTATGAAAACGTATCCTCGCTAATATACTGAATGTCACCCCTTAGTCACTTTCTAATACCACTCGATATTCAAGGATCGCGCTGTATCCCATTTCCGCCAGTTATCTATTTTCACCACTGTCAGATAGCGTCTCCGTGGCGTAATGGTTAGAGTGTCGACCTGGCGTGCGGAAAGTCGATCCCCGGTCGTGTCATACCAAAATACGTTAAAATATGGTACTTGTTGTTCCCCTGCTTCCCATGTAAAGCAAGGACTGATCGGCTCGGAGTTAGTATACTGTGTCTGAGTGGGGTATCCATATTCTATCTGCGGCATGATATTCCACTGCGCTAGCACTATAAAACCTGCCGGAACTCCAGACTGGTACAAGCAGTTCATATGCATGCATGATAAGAGTGAAACAATATTGAAAGTTGCTTTAAACCCCAAATCAACCAACCAAGCTGTTCATTTATGTCTCAACGAATATAACATTCATTTTAAACTGATGAATGCTAGTATTTCTTTGACATATTGTACATAACTGCTGGTGTATTTATAACTGTATTATAGCTCTCGTCATTGAGTTAACAGTATCAGTCATGGTTGCTCATATCGTAGATCTGACGATTACTGAGTTCCACTTTCTCGTCAAACAGACTGGCACGGTAGTTCGTATTTGCAGGAATAGTAGTTTGATAAAACAATGGTTTGGGAACAAGTGTGTAATGGAAGGTAACATCATATATTAACGTTAAAGATAGAATAGTTAGACTTGCTCCAGTGATATTAAAGATAGAACAATTAGACTTGCTCCAGTCATATTGAAGACGAATTTCATTTTGTACTGAAATGTCCAGAACATCTTCTTCAAAATATTAACAGTTATACAGTGTAGGTAAATATCTGCTTTTCGCTAATGAACTAGGAAGCCACTTGTTGTAAATTAGTAAATTCTCCTGATTTAAGATTCAAATCAATGCATTTTAGTATTTGTTGATTTTAAGCTGATTAACTGTTGTTAAAGGTCAATAAAGAAGCTTATGCTGTATGATTGTAATTGGAAGTGAAGTAGAACACTCGGTGAGACACCGGTATTAAGACACAAGTATTACTATAACATATCGACCTGTTTACTGGCAACACTATCCGTGCAGAGATATGTATTCCGACAAGCGTGGGTTAAAATGATTGCCGTAAAAGCGAACATCGTATAGGAGTTCACAATAGCACACCAGGGGCGACTGTCTTATTTAGGATATCGAGTATTGCAATATTTCATTTCAGAATTATGTTGACAGGTATTTACGCCACTTTCAGAGAGGTAACTGTAGACGACTGAGGCTGACTAACGATGGCGCATTCAGAGATCTGTTACAATCGTAATGCTCATTTAAAAAGTGTATACATTATTCACAATATATATTTTTAGTGGTATCCGTGCTCCTACTCAGCGGTATTCCGGTTCGTGGAAAGTTCTCCAGACTAGATTACGAAATGTTTCAGTACGCTCCATTGGCACTCCGGCTAATGGCCAGGCAATGAGTCCTATCACTCGAGCCATTAGGCGGAATAAAAACCGGCAGCGTCCGGATATCAGATCCGGGTCTGCACTTCTTATGCGATTGCCGGAATCCATCCTACACTGTACGTTTGACTCCATAGCTCCGGAACACTCCCCGCCCTCCCCGCCCTCCCCGCCCCCCCCCCCCCCCCGCGCGCTTCTGCCCCTACACCACCTCTCCCCAATTCCCTCCATTCCCAACGTCCATTTTAATTCAATCAATATTGATGTCACGTCAATTCAAGTGGTTTAATCGGTCTGTGTTTAGTCATATTGTAGCGATCGTCTATGTAGTTTCACGCCATTACAGTAAAGTAGATATTATTATCGATTCTGAAAATGTACGTTAATCGTCGTTTGAAGCAAGAACAGTGATCACGTTCTGTTATAATGGATGCAACAGCTATACTTACAAACATAACTGCTAGGTGATTGTGGTACAAAATACAGATTACCGGATTACGCCCAGGTGTCCATATGCCACGTTATCAAGCCTCGATGACAATGGAAATAGATGCACAGTTTAAATATGATCACATATACATATGCTCACAGTTTAAATAGGAGCATAGTTTAAAGTGAATATGACGGGTAAACTGGGATGTTACCTTACCGCGCTTGCGTTGTGGACTATGAATATGTCATACAGTGTACTGAGAAATGTAAATACCTTCTGAAAAATATGCTAAAGATAGCTTCAAGCTGTAATGTGTACCGTGACGACTTGGTGTTCTCATTGTAAAATTATATTTGTGTCATGTTTCCTCCCGAAAACATCTCAAGCTGTTTTAAACTCATAGCTGTGAACAGAGTGTATACAGTTCAGTCCTGTTGTTTAGTCCTGTTCAGTCCAGTTCAGTCCACAGCGGATAAATGTCGTGCGCGCATGGTGGCAACCTTGGTGTGTATATGTTCATCTGATTGATTAGTAGCATAGTTAATAACATACGTACTAATTTCATAGCGGTTGGTCGGCACCAGACTGGACTTATCCACCCCTTACCTCACATACTAAACTATACTCATTAATATATATAAAGGGCCCGCAGATATTTTGTGGGAAAGCTGTCTACCAAATTTTGGAACTCGGCTTGAGAAACCTGGTGCCAATCTTCTTCATGCATACGCCTGCAGGTTCTTGAAGAATACCTGTAGCCTGTAGGCGTTTGTAAATGCTTCGTTGTGAACATTATATATAGCTACACTTTTATATAAAAAGAATATCCTTAATTAATTAGGTTGAGTATATATCGTCGGATACTCCCAGGGCCCACATATACGAAACTGAGTAATTCTAAATCTGGCTATGGTTAAAGTA
This sequence comes from Lepetodrilus schrolli, assembly GCA_032361225.1. Classification (NCBI taxonomy): domain Eukaryota; kingdom Metazoa; phylum Mollusca; class Gastropoda; order Lepetellida; family Lepetodrilidae; genus Lepetodrilus; species Lepetodrilus schrolli. The sequence goes on along the minus strand of JAUTBT010049445.1, from coordinate 4,427 downwards.
CGGACTACCTTGGAGCTATGTCGTTTATGACAGGAGGGCACCGATATACAAGTGCCGCATGACGTAACTCAACGAACGCCATTACTCCCAGCAATATGTAATGAGAGAGTTACCATGGAAACGATCCTGTTTGACTGAAGTTCATGCCAATATAATAGTCGAATTTGTAGATAGTCATTCAAACACCAGAAATGAATGCATTTGTATAAGCAATTAGATCAGTTGCTTTGTCATGCATTTCATTGACGCTCAGTTAATGGATGCAAATAATGTATAATCAACGTAGAAACACAAATGTATATACGAGAATACACCAAGTCTATATATTAATTGCAGAGTTAAAAGGAAGTTATTTACATAGCCTGTCTATGACCGTGGAGCACGTAGATCTATCCGCTCGTAGCCTCGTCAATCAGGCGTTGACTCGTAGATCAGGCGTAGGACCCGATACATATTTGACAAGATTAAAACGCTAAGTGGTTTTCTATATAAAAGAAAAACGTGACCAATGCAATCCTACGAATAATACACCTAAGAATAGTTTAAGCTACCTGTTACCACGCTAGTTGATTTATTATACGCAGTTATGTCCGTCTCCCAACCGTCTGACCGTGGACCAATCACAGCGTACTCTTCTAAGTACGTGACTAACACTTATCATGATATAGACACCATTGTGCATGTTTTGTAAACAATCCTTGTTTATCAACGGCAGATATATGGATTTATTTTGATGGGTTTGCGTGGTTGTTCATACCCGAAAGCGTACATTCTTGCAAAATAACTAGATATATTACATATATGACCAATCAAAACACTTGCATAGGTATGTATTGATTTCGTTGTCAAACTTGAACCAGAGAGTGGTGTACACTTACTTTCACTGCCAGGTGCAATTTTCACGTCTTCGCCAGAAAACCGTGACAAACATTAGCTGGAACTACTACAACTACATCAGTGACGTTGTCATAACTCAGCCTGGACGTGGTGTACCGACCATCTATCTAGGCATAGTTGTCAAATGCTTATGTATTAGCACGAATAACTACAGGCCCACTTTAAATACTAGCATTGGCTGCCTTTCCTCAGTAGATAGATTTAGAACTGAAACACATATTACAGTTTGTTTGTATTAACCTTCAGCGGTAATAAGATTTATTTTCCCGTTTGCTTCCGACGAATATTTATCTTTTAATTGCATATGGATACAATGGAATAACTACGGTACCATTACACGCTTTTATAAACTGTACACCTAATTTCATATTACTAGTATAGAACAAAATAGATTTAAATACATTATTATAAGCACCAATACATTTTTTGGGGGGTAATCTTTTTTTAATCGCCCCCAAGAGCCTATATCCCGGTAGCACCACGCTTTGCACGTACACTGTCTGGCTTTTGTTGTATCATAAAAGCTGATTAAATAGGCTTATATCACTTTCAAATTTAATTAGGTTTATGCATTGGCGATAGCTTGTCTTATATTCCAAAATTTATCAGCATATTATTTAGAATGGGTGCATTTAGTTATTATTCAACTTTAACATTTACTAAATATTGTCTCGTACACAAGACCGAACATAAACATATAATATCAAATTTTATTATAATTATTCAATCAACAGGCACAATATTGTTATACAAATTGTTATTTAATATTAGTTGATGTAATAATAATATTTGATATAGCATAATAATATAATAATATTGATAGTAAAAATCACTCGAAAACTAATATATCGAAAACTAATATATCACCCATCTGTCTACTATTGTTAGTAGTAGACTGTTATTTTACTATCAAAAATAGTATATTATCATGCTATTATATGAAATAATATTATTAAATCAAGTACTATTAAATAAGATTGTTTATGATAAGTTTTACAATCAAGTGGCAAGTCCCTGTGATTCAATCCTATTATTCATCTAAAATGATCTGTCGTCTTCGCCACCTTTTCCATCGAGCTCTGCCATGCATTAGATAGTGTATGGCTAATTGGTTATTTTCTCATGACTAGACCCACCTGCAAGTGGAAGTCTTTTCATGGCTAAGCCCACCTGCAATGTGAGCAGCATTTTTCTATCAGCTGCAAATTGGACAAACATAAACGTCATGCGTACCCTTGATAATAATGAATGTCATTCGCAGAGTCATGTTCTGATATCACTCGAGCGTCAATTATATTAGTTTTTTTGTGGTGTGAAAGATTTGCTTGAGAGGTGGATAGTACATATTATTAATATGTTACGTTTAACTCACTTGTGGCACAATAATGGCTAATTCATATTTTCAAAATGCAACTTGTTGAAGCACCAGCTATCAGTCATTACAAATATCCACTTAAAATTGTCTCTACCATTCTGCCATTATTCTATAGCATTTAACGGGTAAATCACAAAAGTGTTTCAACTTAAATCAATGGTATACTGTTTTAGACGCCTCTGCGTTTTCATTTTTGAGGTCGTATACTGTAGATATTTCACCATCTAATCTCATTTAAAACCGAACGTGTCAATGGAGGTTTTACATTTTACATTTACAAAAAAAACAGCATAGTTTGCCATGAACATTCTTTTTAACAAGCTTCATTTATGCCTGAAAGAGACCTAATGTGTAGGCCAAAGTCGTATGTCTAATATAAAGAAAGTATGCCACAGTGGTATGTCTAATATAAGGAAAGTATGCCACAGTGGTATGTCTAATATAAGGAAAGTATGCCACCTAATAGCAAATAATTCAGGGGTATGGACAGTTATTGAATTGTTTGACCTTCCAGTATCCCACTTTTAAAATACAAAAATCCACGAATGTCTTTTTCAAGCGATGTTCACCACATAGCCACAACGTACAACTTGCAGAATCCCACCCACTCTGCCCCACTCAGTTACCCACACCATTCACCACCAGCCACCCACTTAAATCACCCCGCCCACCACCATAAACTGATTTTTCTGAAACCAACATTTTAAATTGGTTTATTCATAATAGAAAACAAGATAGGGTGCAACTTATGTTGTACCCGATCTGTTTCTATTATGAATAAACACCCGCTCCTGATATTTCTTTAATCGACAATTCATGATCACGACATCAATTCGTGTTGCAATGTGGGAGCTGTACGTCCTACATTGTATACTATCATACCAGAATGGCGCTTTATACGAGTCCATACGAGTCTTGTTGCCTATCATACTAAACATAGCGTACTAAACACAGCATACTTTCGCTTGGCATTTATAAGAGTTATTGAAGTTAATCGTCGGACGTCTTCATGTCGCAATACGACACTAGTCTCATGCGAGTTAAATTTCAGGAACTTAAGCAACGTCGACGTTACTTGTTAATTTCCAGTAGACGACGCTGACAACGGTTAAAAGATCCTGTCATGGGACATCAACGACCATCGGCGACGTCCATTAACGCTCATCTCCGCGACTCTGGCTGTCAGGCGGACCTAGCACACATGCCATATAGCATGTCGCTCGTGATCTCATGGAAGCAATGGACAGAAGGTGACGCCAGTGGACACACGAGTTGCGTGGTAATCCTTCTTCACGCGTCCTCCTTTGTCGTCAACAGGGCTTGGCTGTAACCTTAGAGGCCTCCCATCACCTGACATGTGACACGCTGAAAACAAATCCCTTCTCATTCCCGTCGGTATCGATCTCCGAGAAGCTAAAATTGACAATACACCCAGCCATTCAACTGATAATTGACTGTTAACGTACTTACTATCAGTGTCCAATACGCGGCGCTCGTCATGAGTATGACAGATACGCTGTTGATATTATGTTACCTTCCGCGGAGCATTGAATCTGCTGGGACAAAGAATAAAGTGCGATCATGACAATATAGCTGGTCACATGTCAATTAAAACATGGCGAGAACGGTGTGCATACATTCGTTCCGCGCATACACATATCATAGAACGGCCAATGCGGATAAGCGTCGTCGAGTGTCGAATCCAGTCATAACGTGACAATGTAAACGAGATGGGAAGTAGGAAGTACGATGAGATTAGGATTGTCGGCCTTGATGATATTGGACAGGAGTCGCTGTGATCGGAGTGAGGTGTGACAGAGTTGATCTGTTCAGGATTACACGAAGTACTGTCCTGGCCTGCTCTTCACGAAATGGTCGTATTGTAGTCCAGGCATTCACCATGCTTTTACTATAGCAGAACATAAAGTAAACGTCCATTTACATCAGGACTATCTGTACAACCCCTTTCATAAAACGCAGGTCTGGTCTCAGATAAACGAATCTCCAAGTTGTGAACAGTTTCCAAGTTGTGAATAATGTAGGTATCGTTTCTTAAACATGTTTTTGAATTTAATCACTCTCTGTGGCGCCTACTCCCTGGTACTGATTTTACTTCGAAATAATATTTACGACATAGTTAAATCCAAAATTAACA